>CM034000.1:23348880-23443283 GCA_019603395.1 Cyrtorhinus lividipennis | reverse complement strand
TGATCTGTCGTAGGTTCTTATTCTTCATTTTGTTTTTATTTGTTTCATCGCCTCTGCATACATTTCTGCTGAAGTCATGGTTAGTGGCTTTGTTAATAACTAGCCGAAAAAAACGTCTACTGTCGTTTACTGTTATTGTAATTAATTAAAATGATCAATAAACATTGTTTGGAAAATATTTTGAGTTGTGTTTCTTTTCTTTACTGTCATTAGACGTAACCCTAGCTATTTATTGCTTGCACCTATGGTTGGTGCCCGTCCTAAAGTGAGAAGTTCAAATGGGTTGGATTCATATCAATGGATAAACGATCTGCAACTTCTATGGGCAGATTTCACTTTTTCTGTAAACAATAAAATGGTGTGTTAATCCATTTGAGGGCTTTAATTTATTTTGATCTCCCATTCCTCCCTCTTATCCCCTCATCACTCTTCTATTCGCCTATGTATGTCTACATAAAATATTGAAGGTGGATTTTATTTTTTTTTAAAACTAGTATATCTAGGTAAGTGGGTTCACCATAAGTTATTTGATTTTTTGTTTCTTTTAGGGGATACATGCACAGTATACCCTAAATTATAAAACAGATCATTTTATATTAGATTAGATCAGATTTGATGTTTTCAGTAAACATCGATGTTTTGTATCGATTATTCTGGGTCTCTTAGTGGTCATCAGTTCCTTAGTGCATCTGCATTTGTATTCAACACCAAGATCCTTCGACGCTCTGAGTGGTATTAACTGAATAATCAAGGCAAAATCGCTGAACGGAGAAATGTACAAGTATCCACCTTAACATAAGGATATCATTCTCCATGAGTTCGGATCCATGCCTCCGCACAACAGCTGCAGATTACTTCTGTGTGTCTGATTTCGTTCGGCTCTTGTCGACTGAGTTCGTTTTGAGTTTCAAACCTGCTTGAGGAGGAAGAGGAACATTTTCGTTGATCAAACACTGCGAGTTGAAATTTAGTTCTCCATTGCGGTCGGCCGTGTTGTCAGCTGTTATCGAACTTGAGTGCAACTACAGTTAGGTTGTGGTTATGGAGCCTACGTAAGCGGAATTGTGAGGGTTATCGTGGTACTTGCGAATTTGTGTTCCTAATAAATGTAAATTTCCCATCTGAAAGGGCAAAAACAATTGTTCGAGTTCGTCTTAATGGGCGGCACGAAGAGTTTGTGATGGATAGAGTGAGCTCGGGGAAATCCAAGTACCCAGTGGAACGTTTGGTTCGAGTGGGCTACTATGAATTGGAACAAACTATCGGCAAAGGAAACTTTGCAATTGTCAAACTTGCAACTCATGTTGTCACCAATAATAAGGTAAACCAGCAATCATCCGTACCATGTCTATCTAATTCGCAGGGTACTTCCAGATGAACATAGCGCAGTATAAGTGGGCGTGTGTCTTTCTGCTCGCATTTTCTCACAAGGATATCAAGGAGGAAGATCAATTGCAACCTTGTTCGCCAAGGATGCTTCTTTCACTCGTATCAATGGTCATCGTTCAGCTATGAAATCCCGCGAAGGTCTTCCGATATTTGAAAATACATCTTTCACGATTAGGTTTTTGTGATAATGAAATGAAAAATAACATGATAACAATGTTGACTACTACGTAACATCATTCTCTCACTTTTGACTGTTGGAATGCTATAAGGAGAATATATTTACCATTTGGCTCAGGTATTGAAGGTAGTGGAGAGTTGCTTTTAATTATTTTGACTCTTGAATAATCCCTCCAAAATTGTTATTATGAAGCAGATAACTCGATAGACATCTAGATATCTTTCATGAATTCTACGAGCCTTTGATGTCAGGTGGCCTGATTTTTTGTTCGGTGGAAGCAGAAACCATGAAAAGTTCAAAACCTACCTATGAAAAAATTACTGACTAATAAACCAACCATCAAAACGGAATGACTAACGTTTAAAATACACTTCAAATTTTTGGCTTTCAAGTACATACTTTGGAATACTATATCTTCTTTTTTAAATTCAAGGAGGCACCTATTCTAATTTAAGGAAGAACTAGAAATAAATTGCCAACAGAAAAATCACGTTGTTCAGTTCTTACTAAGATTGACTTGGGAAAGAAACTAGAATTTTATTGATGGGGGTTGTAATACATGTAGTAGGTAGCCTATAATCGTCAGCAGTAGCTGTCGTGAACCTCGTGGGTTCTATTCCCACGTATGGCTGTAGTAATTCCAGTAAGTCTATCTTGCCTTAGTGATTGGATGGTAATAGAAACCCCCTACTCTCATATATTCCAAATTTTGCGACCCTTAGTGAATATTCGGGGAACCCATGCTCAACTTTCTGACTTCCGTTAGATATTTCTTGAGAATTATAAAAAAATGTATACAGAACTTCGGTAAGAAACCAAACCATTTTCCAACACTCAATAATATTTCAAACCACTAAAATCGGAAAAAAACATCTGTCACCTTTTCTCGTAGTTTTAATTCTGAAATATCTCCATATAACAAAATGATCAAGTATTCAACCCCTTATTGGCTTTCAGGTCATTATTATTTTCAGAATGTTATTGGTCAACTAATCAGGGTGCGTTCAAGGCAATGAAATCTTACTCTGAAATCGCCAGCCTAGCCTTAAGTAAAGTGTTTTTAAGGCTGCATAAAATTTCGCACAGGCTCCATTTGGCCCAGTTAAGCTCGAGGCGCTTGCAGTCAGCGAGGGTTAAACATCTATTTCGTTCAACATGAATTTCCAAGATTTTTGAGGATCTCGGCTTTTGGGGCACCGATTGGATTGATTGGGATGATTGTAAGATCCTGATTGTTTTCTTCATTCTGGAGTGACCTTAAACATGTCAGGTCTGAAATAATTTTAATACAATAGTTGAAACGTTAACTTTCCTACTACTCATACCTTTAATCCTTCAAGGACGATTTCAATGAAAAAATTGAAGGAAAAAAAAGTATCCGCTTTTCTTGTTTTCGAATCACAGACACTAATCCTGATCATAATCTAAATCGGCTTGAGGAAATCCTATCTACGGACCAGATCCCTCGCTCACTCGAGGATACGGTCATTATGTAAAAGCCACCTCAAGCCGCTCATCACTTGAACAGGAGACTCGTATTGAGGGAAGTTACACAACGAATTTCGTCGCATCTTGATACCTCTCTGTGGAATTGTTCAGAAACGTACAAGAAATAATTACTGGGGCGAAATTCGGGCTCGTGAATGGAGTTGCTATGAAAATCAAAACTAATTGAACACCCCTGATATCTTTTGAGAATACAGAACTGTAGTGAAGAATTAACAACAGAAAATATTGGGGCGACAAATTCGACGCGCATCGCTTGTGTACGTTCGAATACGAAATTATAGATGTTACGCCAGCGCGGAGACAGAAAAGACGTAACATTTTCTACAAACTACCTACCTGGAAATGATAGGGTAAAACTTGTACCTACTTTAATTGGACGAGGGATGAATGATTCAGCGTGTACCGTTGAAGAGAACTTGTAAGATTCATAACATGCAAGACAATTGAAGGTGATGTCTTTTGCGTGATTAGCTAGTAGCCCGATGAAATCCCTCAGATAAACCCATTTAAGGAAAGTACCATCGATGAATTTAATATTTTTCGTGTCGATCGCCCAAGAAAATTGGTAGCAGTACAATCAACCAGGTATTCTTCAAGTTTTGATAATAATAGTGAGAACTGGCGATCGATTGATGTATTATTGATAACATTTTAGTCACGACATTGTATATCGTTGTAGGGGTTGTATAGTTTTGAATTATTTTCCATCGCTAGAACAGATCAGACGCAGCGGTGAAATCGAGCTCACACGAATAATTTCACGAAATGCTGACACTGGGCGGCTAATCGAAACCCCTCTAGCCCGACCTTGAATTATGTCACTGCCTTCCTTCTTCGCAACTTTACCCCCTCCCCCGTGACATTATGAGTATAGTCGTAATTTGTAACGCGCCACCGTAGCAACTATTACAGAAGTAATGCTTCCTACCAGAAATTGTCCCAAAGCTTACTTTTTTAAAGTTTCAGTATGGTTAGACGAACAGAACGGAAGATTTTCTTGATTCTCACATCTTAAACAGACGCCAGGACCATTGGGGCTTATTTTGGACGATTATAGTTCAGTCGACCGCCTCTATTTGCCTTTTGCTCATAGAAATATGTATGAAAGAGTCACAAACAATAGAGTAGATAAGTGTAATATTTCATTTTATGTCGCCTCGCATCGCACTGCAAACCCTTACTTTCCAATGGTAGGATTTACAATGGGCTTTCAGGCTAATTGGCGTTTGTGTGGGAGGCTTTGAAGGGATTAGGAGAACTGGATATTTCAGGCCTTCAAAATTATAGAGGGGGTTGCTGATATTTTCACGACCCCAATATCGTCTGGAATAATCCTTTTTCTTAAGCCAAAACATTATATGAATATTCTCGTCCAGTATGAATTCTTGGACGAGCTCGCAAGGGAGGGTTGACGAATGGGACAAAATGTTGTAATAGTTCAAGTGTTGACTGTATTAGGTTTTTAATGTCTAAAATAAGATTTTGACCAATTTTCTTACTATTGCCCATTTTTAACGCATAACTGCTGAAATAAGCCAATTGGACTTTTTTCGGAAATTTTATCATCCTTCATTTAGGATACAGATGGTTTTGCTCCAGGACCTTTCCTTTCGGTGTTATAAGCAAAAAACAATAATTACTGCCAGGATTTCATTGTTTTCCCCCATGTCCTAAAGCAACATCTACTAGATTTTCAGAACCCTCAAGAAACAGACTTTGCAGTTACTTTTTCCAATTCTAGATACTTGTTGATACCAACAAACAGTACTGATTAGAGTCAGTGGCGTCTTCGATTCGTAGGAAATTCCCCCGAAAATATTTTCCTTTTATCCGGTATTTCTCAAGATGCACTATAAATAGCGTGGTGGGGCTTAATAGTTAGCCTAAATAAATGTTTACAGTGAATTTTGAAAGTCGAAAGTTCGCTGTCAAAATGTCAGAATTATTTCACGCTCTAGTGTGAGCCAGAAAGGAGTTATTTTAGGGACGGAGAAATATTTGATATTAAGCAAGTCCTTCATGTAAAAATTCCTCCTTTACAATTAATATAGGATAGATACATTTTTGTTGCCGTAGTTCGGTTTTATTCGAAATCTAATGGAAACTGTAAACGCGTAATTGGAATTATGGAATTGACGTGAATGCTGACTGTATTGTCTTCCCCAAGGTGGCTCATATTAAATCGGTTAATCCTTAAAAGAAAAACTTTTTTAATATAATAGATGAAAAATAATGCTTGCTCACAAGTCAATGTTAATTTGACATCCAAAATTCATCTATGGTACAAGTGCGCTCATTCAATGTCTATTATCCATGCTTGATACCTATTACCAAATTCGATCCGCTGCAACCCCTGTTCGCCTTTTCGCTATTACCCCACATAAAATAGGTGAGTTCCTTCAAAAGGTCGCCTTATCTGTGGTGACCTTATGTTGAACTTAGCGTGTCATGGGAGTTACGTCCGCAGTACTCGCGGATGCAAATAAAGGCCGTAGAATACGGAAAAGCCGACACGAGACAGTTGTAATGCGTACAGACGTAGTACGAGTCAGATCTTATACATGTCCATGAATTACCTAGCACTGTCGAGTTATTTCCTAGTCGAGTGGAAAAGTTTACAAGGGCATGTTTCGATCATTTATGCATCGACCGAAAACAAAACGAATAACATGTCGATACTGAATGGTTTTGCAGTTAACCCGTGACGGTAATAAATTTACGAGAAGCTCGTTAAAATGAGTACTAGTAATGTCGTTTGTTGGACCCTGTTCCCCGGTCTAATGACCTGCGGAAGTTCCCCGATCTTTACTTGATCGACATCTATGGAAGGCGCTCATTGACTGCATTGAACCGAGCTACATTATTCCGTTGTTCCTGCCTAGCTATTTTTTCTGGTTTTCCATTTTTATGCATTGATCACATGCGTGTAAATATCGAAAACGGTTCATCAAGTTTTTATGAAATGTAATCATATTTGGGATGCTTTTTTCGATGAATGCCTAGTGTAAATCCACTCCTACACCCTTCTCGCCGCTTCAGGGAAAAAATCCATTTCCGCTACTCTTTGAAGGGTTGGCAATAAAAAGTGTCGATTGGATTTAAGGCTCTTGGATGGTGTAGAGGGCGGTTTTTTGGAGTGGGTGGCCCCTGACGTAGGTAACCAGCCCCGTTTGACGTCAGTGGCAGCGAAGAGTGCGTCACACTCCCGGTCGATAGGTGAAGGGGGTTGAAGTTGAAAAAGATGCTGAGCCCCTACCAACCTTTGCATTGTATGCTTGTCCCTACTCTTGGTGGTTGAGGGGGTGTATGTTATCTGGAAAGTGCCGAGCTCGGAATCATTGAATGATGAAGTCATCGAATGAATTTGTTTCGTCAATCCTTTTGTGGGAATCCCTTGGTGGCTTCAAGGTTCAACTCTTCAAATGCAGATCCACGAACCCCCCCTTCATTGGAATTATCGTATTAAATCCCAACACCCGAAGACCACCCCCGAACCTGATAACATGGCCTCCAAATTACGTAGGAGTGCCAATATTTGACATTCCGTAATTCATAGAGAGATTTATTTGAAAATGTTAACAAAAATACTCAAGTTTCTTTATCTTCGCATTCGATGTTATATTTTGCAACGGGATCATCGCATTGATATGAAAGGCTTCGGATTAGGCAGCCGTTGGTAGCGCAGAAGGTTGGCCTGCTTTATAGACCATGGCTATCCCCAAAAATTAAATTCAGGTAGAATTGTAATTCCTTGCGGTTTCTATATGCGAGGACATTGGTGGTAGTAGAAGTTTTCTTGTGCTTTGCATTTCAAAATTAGTTTGTCCGGGCGTATTCGCATATTAAAGTTTTCCAAACTCAGTTATTCCAAATTTCCAGTGAGTAACCGGATGTTGATATTCTTCTCAAGTATCAATGAATAGACTGTACTGTTTTACCCGTCAAAAGCCTCACCATTTCGCTACAACTTGCGGCGAGTGCTGGCCGAACGCGGGACTCATCGTTATACACTACAATCAAGACGGGGGAGTCGTGTTGGTTAGCATTCTGCATTACTCATGTGAGTCGACGACCGTGAATAGTGTTTTCCTGCTTGTATTTATATGGAGTTGGGTGGGTTTTGAAGACGTTGGTCTTCATCAATATCACGATCATTTCCATGATTATTCATTAACGATATTAATTGGAGCATCAATTTGATGTAAACCGAAACAATTTGTTATCACGTTATGGCGCACTCGGCGTCATTTCTGATCATGATTGGTAAATTATGAAATAGAATCAATTATGTTATGAAAAGAGTTGCACAACTCTAATTTGCCTCAAGGTTGTAGCGCTGTAGTTGGTAAATTAGTCGAAAGAAAAATCGTGAAAGGGTATCGTTCCAATGAATTTAGCGAGGAAGTAGAAGGAAAACCTTTGAGAAGGGATTGTGCGGAAGGTTTGTCAAAACACTGTCAAAGTTGCACAACAAGGTTACGCAACACAGGGTGAGGTTTTACAAACCAAAACTCCGTCATTCCTCTGGGTAGCCTTCAAGGGAAGAATGAAAATCTACCTTGTCGGCTCATGTCCCACCTCAACAAACATTTGACTGAGAGGTACGATCAATTTTTTAGCATCTCTTCGTCAGCCTTTATTCTTACTACTAATCGAAATTCGAGTAGTAGAAGTGCACAATTTTGAGATGCACAATTGTGCTCCCAACTTACAATTCCCTACTCAAATCATCAGACTTGTGGCGAAATAACTTTCCACGTTTCATGGGTTTCGGAAGAATGCTGACGTCACGAACGCAAGATCTCATCTCGGGTTTGGGCGTCGAAAAAAGTAAACATTTGGGCCGTGGAGCACCGCTGATTAAAATGTATGGAGATAAGATAAACGAGCTCATACTGACACGGAGTGACATGAGGAGGGAGCGATGTGCATTCCATGGGCACGGGATTGGCAGCAGGATTGAACACGATCAGTTTAGGTATTCAAATGACCGGATTTTTGATCTGAATTTTTCATGCTGATTTATTGAATACTAAGTGAATATTAAATTTTGTTATAAAACTCTTGAGGCTTTAAACACCTTTCCAAATGTTGATAAGAAGATACAATCTTTTATAGCATTTTCACATCAAATTGGTGGATTTCCATTTCAAATTGGAAGTTTTCCGAATCGAATTGGGGGTTTTACAAATCAATTTCGAGGATGACAGAACTACATGACTTAATACTGGGAAAGCTGTAAAAAGACATTGGCAAGTGAAACGTAAGAACATAATGAACGAATAAGAATGAACACATTTTTTTCAGCGCTCCCTGCAGCAGCAGCTGTTGAATGAAGCGAATCAAATGTCAAAAGATTGGTATTCGGAAGGGACGGATGTAATGTAATAATAAGTCCGAACCATAAAACGAATCATTTTCGTCAACCTGCAATTGGAAATGGAACACCTCCAATTTGATGTGTAAAACCTCCAAATTGAGGTATAAAACCACCAACTTGACGTGAAAATGCTATAAAAGCTTGCGTTTTCCTATCAAAATTTGGAAAGGTGTTGAAATTGGGTGGGAAGAGTATCAATCTTCGATTTGTCGTAAAAAGTTCTGAGTTTGTGATGTGCAGGAAGAATTAATTTTTCTTTGCAGTCGATTGCACTCAGATAAGGCATGCAGAAACCCACCCTGTACTTATTAGCCCAATTTTAGTTGTGAATCCCCTTTTATCTATAACCGTGTTCAAGAAGAGTCTATTTTCTGTTACAGGTGGCCATCAAGATAATAGATAAAACGAAACTAGACGAAGATAACCTTAAGAAAATTTTTAGGGAAATCCAAATCCTCACAAAACTGAGGCACCCACACATTATAAGACTGTACCAGGTGTGTTATCGTAGCTATTTTGTGTTTGAAAGCTCAATGTGCCATTCGGCTTGGTCACGTACTGAAGCAATTTCTTTGGTTTTCTAGGTGATGGAGACTGAGAAGACTATCTACTTGGTGACTGAATATGCTTGCGGTGGGGAAATATTCGGTACGTCGTAATTAATTCAAGTGCTTTAAATCGTGGTTTTTATTCACGGTTAATAACTATCTTTTCACGTCTCCGACTTTGTAGATTTCATGGTGAAGAACGGTAGGATAACAGAAAGAGAAGCTTGTAAGATCTTCCACCAAATCGTCGCCGCAGTTAGTTACTGCCACTCCCGTAATGTTGTACATCGAGATTTGAAGGCTGAAAATTTACTTCTAGACGCTAATATGAACATCAAACTCGCAGGTACGTAAGCCTCATACTAGGGGCATGAAATTATTCGAAATGTAGAATTTTATAACTTTATTTAGCGAAATTGTCTGTTTAAATTCATGGTTTTGAGTCGTCTTGTCATTAATCTTTCCTACAGATTTTGGATTTAGTAATAATTTTGAACCCGGGAAAATGCTGACGACTTGGTGCGGAAGCCCGCCGTACGCTGCTCCTGAACTATTCCTGGGTGTACAGTACGATGGACCTAAGGCTGACATATGGGTAAGTGCTATTGTGAATTCGGCTTTAATGATGCATGGAGTAAAGGTCAACAGTTTTTTCGTCAAACGTCAAAACATTTTCATATTTTAGACAGGGCGGGCACATAATGGACACTTGCGAGATAGCTGCCTTTTAAGGTTATGGCACCGTGTTCTGTCTCTAATAGAAATAATACGAGCAGATACTTTTTCATACTTTTGACCGTGGTGGAGTTTCAATTCCGTCGTTTTGCAAAAGCAAAAGCAAAACGACGAATGACTGCTGAAAATTGTTATATGACCAGACGCGTTCATGAAAAATCCCTAAAAAACGCATCATCACGCCCACCTCCCACTGGAGCAGTGGCGAAGGTCTTCTATTTTTGGTGGTAAGGGACAGGAAAATTTGGTCTTTATTCCTTAAGCCCAGAAGAGGAAGTAGAACACAGATTTCCAGCTCTGTCGTCACGGTCGCTCTAAACCAGATGTTTCGCATGGTCTTTGCAAGCTCTAAAACGGCCAGAAAAACTGCCAGCGCTTTCGCCACCAAACTCTTCGCTTAGGGAAAAAAAAAAAAAAAAAAAACTTGTCAAGGCAGATCACTTAATCTAAATATAGCATTTTTCTTGACCTGTCAAATCTTTTTGGTAAGAAAAGGGATAACTCGCACTCATTTGTCACCGTTGATTGCTGATTTCATCGGCGTGCCGACATGAACAATAAAGCCCTGTTTTTGTTTACAGAGTTTAGGAGTAGTTCTCTACGTGCTGGTTTGCGGATCGCTTCCATTCGACGGTGACACGCTTCATTCCTTGAAAAACAAAGTCATTTCCGGAAAATTCCGAATCCCGTTCTTCATGAGTGCCGGTAATAACGCTTGCTGTTGTTCCTTCATGAGACTTTCGAATATTCAGAGCGTCTTAATCTGTTCCTCTCTAATTTTTGCTTCAGACTGTGAACAGTTGATTAGGCAAATGCTCCTCATCGACCCTGAGAGGAGGTTGTCAATCAAGCAAATTCGAGGGCACCGCTGGATGAGTCAAGTACCCGTTGACTCAAAGTATGAAATTTTGGAAGATTCCTCCATCGACATGGAACCTACTGTGATTAACAATACCGTTTTAGATCTTATGCTCCAACTACCCGATCTTACTAGAGACAAGATCATTGAGGTACGTGATGGATTTTTGAACAATGTTGTCTTCTACTAACGATATTTGAGTGTTTAAAAATGTATTACTTTTTTTAGGCTGTGCAAAATAACCGTTTCGACCACATAAGTGCAATATATCACCTACTAGTCGATAAGCTGGAAGGTCGGATGTCGGGGTCGCCGACGTTGAGTGTGATGCAGCCCTCGCGAAGAGCAAGCATCACGACGGGGGTAGTCGAGAGGGTGACACCAGAAGTGGAAAGTGTTTCTCCCCTTATGGTCACCATGCCAGCTGTGCATATTTTGCAAAGATATGCAACTGGAAAAGGTGAGACGGATCGTTTCCTAAGTTTGTTTCATCGCGCCCATGTAAAAAAGAAAATTTAATCATTTAGATTTTTATAAAAATGTATTTTTTAGCTTACCAACAATTCCGTGGTTAGATCTAAAAACTTGACGTTTCTGCTTTTGCTAACTTGCAGTTTGGCGAAGGGGTTGAAAGTGATGCTGAAGATAGGAGCCGAGGAGACGAAAATAATTCGGACAAATATCATGTGACGACAAGGCGGCATACCGTTGGCCCTGGAGACTCAACGCACGAACAGGTAGGGGATTTACGCTTTAGGTGCAGCCTTGCTGTTCATATTCATCCTCACAAAACGCGATAAATACTTAACGTCTTGCTCAGGTACTGGAAGCGCACTACATGAAATCCGAGGGTCCGACGTTGAAGATATTCCCTGACACAAATCTTCCTCAAAACATACCTTTGGTTCAGCACCAACCCCCTCTCACAACTTCACCATCAAGGATCAACATTTGCTAAAACCTCCGCCTGTCATGGGTGCCAGTAAGTTTTTCTTTTTTTTCTGAAGATTTGAACCTAGATTTGCTCAAAAAACTATCCAATATTAAATTATTCATGAATTTAATTCGCTGTTCATTTGTCAGTTGGAGAATTCAGGAGAAGGGCGTCTGACGGCGGAACGCATCTCCATAGTTATTCCACCCGAGCAGTCAGTGAGCCTGGCAGCCAAGAAGAACTTCAGTTGGTACGTTGTGGAGGCCTCCGAATTTTTTTTTCAAAAGCCAGTGTTTATAAATTGAATAGAACTGTAGCAAAAGCAAATTCTAATAAGAAGGTCGCATTGATTCAGCTACAACCAGGGAGTCCCGCGTTGGCCCAGCGTTCTCAACCAATCAACGCCACATCGTATGGCGACAGTTCCGTTGATATATCCCCCGGTACCGACGAATTGTCACCGGACGTGTATGCCGTTTCTAGGTGAGTTTTGCCAAATTTGACTGTTTCCCCTGGTGGCCAAGCGGATATATTAATTTTGTTCTGAACCAGATGACAGCTCGACTCGTTGAAACAATTTACTACATTTTTTCGAATTGTGTGCCTAGGTATATGGAAGGCCGAGGTGGTAACAAGAGGCATACGGTCGCGACGGGGCCTGAAGACTCCCACCGTCTGCAACAGGCCAGTCAACCTCGAACTAGACGGTCAGGTTTACCAGGTCACTGAACGTCCACCAGGTAAATTTCCATGGCGATTTTCCGTGTTTGACATGAAGCTTTTTTTATGTTGGTTGTTGTAGTATCTTACTCTTATCCCAATACGACAATTTAGCTTTGAAAACTTCTCTACTTCACGTAAAACTGATTGGCGAATCTTACACAGTTTGGCACTTTTGACGCCGTTCTGCAGCGCTTAGTATTGTTTTTCTCTTCGTAGATATCTAAGTTGAGTGTTCGCAGTCGTTATTGTTAGATGGTTGCATTATCGCTCTTATTCTGTCTCTAAGTTTTATTTCACCATTATGAATGAAATCTCCGTTTTTTCCAGTCGGCCTCAAAGAGCAAACTAGAGTTAATTTTGTTCTCACGAATGTTCCCTTGAAATTCTAACTGAACCGATTTACTTCTGCAGATTATTTTCAAAACTGCTGGCTAAGCGTTTTACGAATTTTCGGAGGCTATTCAACCTCAATATCTCTAAAAGGTGACCCAAATTCCACTTGGGGTATGCTGGTTTATTACGGGAAACGTCGCTTCTCGGGTGTCGTGACATTCGGGATGTTGCTTGGCTTGTCTACTAACTCGAGGGCTTCTGTGTTTTTTCGCGGGATATTGGTAATCTGCGTGAATTTATTGGAAGTTCGACGTCAGGAGCAACGTGGAAATACATGCAATCTTTTTATCCTGCAGAGTTATCAAACGAGTTGAGTCAAACTACACTGAAAGTGGGAGTGGAATGCCACCAACCACACTCTTGGCCAAACAAAGGTCTTGACTATCTCAAACCGTGCCCAGATATGATTGTTGAAATAGTTTCCCAATGATGGTTGTTTGTGGAAATAGGTAAATTTCTACTGGCTTAAAAGAGTTTTGATGGTATGGGTTTTTGTCATTACACCATCTAGTTAACAATTTCAAACATTAATCATCATGCGTCCGAAATAATCAAGAATACATATGAAAACATTTTTAGGCCTACGAAACCAATTACAAGTAAAAAGGCTTGCTTATAAACAGTCCAACGCTCATGTAAGTTTGTCCAACGTAACTGCCGAACTGCTCCGACTTTCCTATTGCCTCTATGTACTCTAAAGAAAAACTTGACACCCCATCCGGTTATTTGTGTTACTCTCCATCAGAGTAAAGATTAGGTTGATTAACGAGCCGGCGCTAGGAAGGTATGAGCATTTTAAATACAGGTGATTTCCGAGGTCATCCACTCGGAGAGTAAGAAACAACGAAATGTAAAAATGGTAATAGAAAATCCACGTTGACATCCTTTTGAAATGTAATTAAACTGTTTAGGTTGCTGAGAAATCCATCAATCCTATTGGATCAAGCGCTTGCGTTGGTCCTTAAATTGAGGCGCACCCCTAGGACCGACTCCTATATTTAGGCATGAGGCCCAACCACGGAATGAATAACCAAATTAATGGCCAATGTTTGGCCCCGGAGTGTATAGTTTTAGCCTAAAAACAAGCAGTTCTTTAGGAAAAACATACCTGAGGCACCCCACGTCATTTTTGTTTAGTTTGATCCAATTGTTTGAAACATCTGCATACAAAAGATTTAAAAAACAAAATAATTTGTAATGGAATTTTTCGCTAACTGCCGTTAGCGAACATCACCCACATCTACATTCTCCGTTGCTATTTTTCGGGAGTGACAAATCACGGTTATGTTCAAAATTTTCAAACTTGAATTTGGTTTCCGATTAAGAGAGATTTTTCTTGTTTTGAAGGGGTATTCATCCTTTACGGTAAATCGGTTAGGTCTTTTCCCGTACTTCCATTTTCCACCTTTTTTTTTGCATGGAGTTTTGTTTATTGTTTATAAATGTGAAAAACACTCGAACGCAAATGTGACCAGTGATCAGCCCTGAACTGATGATGGAGGTTGAGGCTCGGATGGGGCGCTACAGCGCGCAGCCTCCTTCTGCCCCGCCGCTGCCTCCTCCGGCGCGCACGAGACTTTGGAAACACCAACCTATGCCCACGTTGCAAGAAACCATTCACCAAAGGTTCGGTAAGTGACGCCCCTGAGCCGCGGAGAGAGTTGAACATTTTCCTTCTTCCCTTTTCAGAACAAAAGAAGGAAATTTAAGGTGTTTTGAGCGATAAAAATTGAAGCATGATCTTCTTTTACAGCAATACTAAAATTAATTTATATAGGGTAGCAAAAGCGGAGTCGCTCATGGCTATTTCTTTCCCAAATTTTCCTGTATCACACACAGCACCTCTCAGCTTATTAATAAGTTCAGGCGTGTCCCTGTCGCGGATTGTACTGATCAATAATCTAATTCTTCACTCGCCACCTGCCTCGTCAGACCCGTCAACCATGTTGACGGTCAATAAAACCTCGGTGGTGTAAAATATTATTCAACATAATGAACAACCTTCCACTCCGGGAAACGTACTCCATTCTATCTACAAAGCTACCAACAATAAAAGTCTCATTTGACCAATTTCAGACTAACAGGATAACTATGATTATCCGGATTAAACTCGTCTATAATCTTTTTTAAAAGTGTATATATAATAAATATGACTAGTTCGTAAATTTTCTGATCAGCATTTCCATATATTATACTCCGGACAAATTCGAATCCATCATCATAGAACTGGTATTCTATTTTGACGAATTTCCACTAAAATTTCCGAAAAATGTAAAATATGTCCACTCAGAGTGTTCCATGGCCCTCGACCTGTGCTGAAAATAAAATCTATTAATTTAAAGGAAAAATCAATTTCTATTTTAGTTTAAAATGACTTTTTCGTACCGTGGCCCGAAATGGGTAAATGATCAATGGTGATTGACTCCTCTTAGCTACCCTGCTACCATAGATCGGCTTCGTTTGATCTAGAGTAACCTCAATTCATCAAAAAATATCAAGTAAATTTTTAATTGCAAGACAACTACCGTTCCAATTCACCCCAGAATTGAAATCTGTAATCACCATTATTAGAACCGCTCTCAACTCCTAATCATCATCATCAATAACGTAAGGATATTCTAAAACGAAGCTACACTACTTTTACCAGCTTGCCCGATAGGATCGCCGCAGTATAAGGTTGTATACACCCTCCACTATAAAGTTACTGTCTTGTTATTTTAGGTTGGTCATCACACTGTAGTATCGCATGCTCAAAGACCACCGAACATTATTAATCGTTGTATAGTAATCTGGCATCTTACTGCGCTTGGTATCCCACTGATGAACGTGCGGTTTTTGTCTTGGACCACAATAAACCCGTTGTGGGGAAAATATTTTGTGAACCTTAAAATGATTTTTGGCTTGCGGTTTTGCCTGGTTTGGTTTCTTTATTTTTCCTGTAAGTTGGAACTAGCTGAATATTTTCTGTTAAATCTAAGATATTTGGGGATCGTATGCTTTTTTCAAGCAGGGTTTGTACATAGTGTATATCATGTAAGTTTTTACGTAAAATTAAATTTCGTGGTCTCTTCCCATGGGTATAGAATGACGTGTCGTGTCAGTTGGGCTCGGTCATATTGTAAATACAATTTTCTTATCTAAACGTTATTGGGTTCTCATTTTACGTTACTCGGGAGTTTTGAAGTATCATTCCCTTCTGCGTGTACGTTTTTTGTAACTCAATATTTTCGTTTGGGTTTTCAAAGGAGGGAGAGACACGTTGAAGGATACGTTGCACTTCCCTGGTGAGAGATATTCGCCAGTTCGAAGGGCCAGCGAAGGTTCGAATCATTATTCTGGCGACCAACCTCCTCTGCGTGCTCTTCAGTTGGAACACCAACAATTACAAGTAAGTTTGAAAGTTATAAGGCTATTTAACCATAGGACTGTAGAATTTAACGGCAGCTTTCTAATGGATCGCCATACTACGAAGGAAATATTTGTATTGAATGGATCAAAAAAGGCGTTTATCGGATTCCGTCATGGACATCTCCTCTTTAAGCCAGACAAAACGTTTATTTAACGTAATTGATGTAATTAGTAACAGTCGGTATCGGTCTATCAAGAAGGGGGTGGTTTTGAGTAGGAGTTTAAGTGTCCGACTCCCTGAAAACTTGGCAATTTCCCTCGTTTAAACTTTTATAAATGTCAATTTCTCAATAATGCATCCATTTTTATTTCCTCATCTTTTTAACGCTTCAAACAGCATTTTACAGTGGTCTGTAAAGAACCAGATAGTGACATCTGTCGTTGGGATCTTGGATCATTATTCTTATTGGAATGATGCAAAGGCGAGAAAAACTAAAAATTATCCCCAAACTTCTTTTTTCACGTTTCTGAATGTTTAGATTAAAAATCGAAAATGGGAAAACCCTTAAAATCGAACAGTTTGTGCATAAATTTGAGCCCTAGTTTTCAGTCCGACAGCCCGGTAGTTTCGGGGAAATATTAGTTGCTTGAACCTGGGCCAACAGCCGCAAGATTAAGTCACGTTTTCCTTTCAGATCGAGGTACATATAACTGTGAATAATAATTGTTCATAAAATTGCAGCGTTTTTCATAAAGTTCTTTTAAGCGTTGTAATGTGACCAGCGTTCTTGGTGCGACTCTACCCAACAAATGGCTCTTGGCGAGACAAACGGACTTATTTTATTTGGTCATACAGACTCATGAAATCAGAACGAAAAACATCGTCAACTAATGAGGGCAATCTATTTATTAGACCGATTGATTTTCGTTACATGTAATGGAAGTAATTGCACTTGTAGGGACTTGTCCCTCCTCCCAACCAATCCTCCGGGCAAAGAAAGTGGGGCAGTCCATTCCAAGCTCAATACAGAGAATTGGCTTGACTTCTTTAGCTCAATAATCACCATTCTCTCTCTCCCCCGCCCATAAGTATAAGTACAGAGTAACTTTAAACTTAAAAATACAGCGAATTCCTCCCTTAAAACCAGCCTAATTACCGCACTCGTAACATTTATTTATTTTATTTATTTTTTTTTTTCAGAAAAATAACAGCGGTGGTGGTGTGGACGCTTTGGAACTGCAGTTTAGACATACGAAAGACTTACAGCAAATGAGAGTCAGCCCGTCGCCTTCGCCCCCGCAGATTTTGTCCGGACCGGTATCACCTCTCACGCCATCAGGTGAGTTCGCCTCTCAACAATATGCGTGTAATCATTACTTTCCATTTTTTTCTCGGTGTATTAGGTCACGTCACTTTCGTAAGTATTGATAGAATCTTAAGAAACCAGTATTTCTTCATTACCATCGAATTTAGCAATTCTCAGAGGTTTAAAACCGGATAGTGTCCTAAAACACGATCTAAAAGTGGCATCAAATACGGTTTTGACCTACAATGATTTGACCAAATTTGAAATTGTAGTCTTTTTTGAAATCTGATTGAGTTCGAGAAAAATTATCTATCGAATCTAGTCCAGATATTTTCATTTTAACTTATGAAACAATTCATAAACTCTGTTAATAGTGACCCTAGTAGCTACCCTAACTTTTCTTGAGGTATGGACAAAAATACCAATAAGTCCGAAGGTACGATATTTCGGCTGCCCAAAGTAGTGCGATACGAACTGTTTATGCGAATCCTGGAATTTATATTTATGTTAATAGGCCTTAAACAGACGAGTAAAAACAATAACATCTTTTACATCACCGTTTGAAGATGTTTACTGTATAGAGTAGCAGAGGAGATCCAAATCGTTGGATTCGTGAGATCTAGATCTTGAACTCCACGCTTCCTATTTATGCTATTTGTTATCGTCCAATTATAATTATGGTTTATTATTTGTGGTGAATTCTCACACTAGCCTTGACTTCTTAACGCCGTTTCAGGCTCGCCAATTCACTATGCACCGGGCCTCCGCTACCCGGAAAACTCCGCTGGCCTGTCTCAACACTTCCAGAGTCTTCAGCTTCAACAGCCCGAGCTCTACACGACTCCCGTCCCTGGAGGAGGTAACGATCATGTATATTATCATGATTATACTAAAAACAAATTTTCTGCTAATTTTTTTGATAATTCATCGGTAGGTTCGTCGTTCGTCACTATAGTCAAATGTCTACAAATTTCTTACATTCAGTCTTTCAATTTGCAATGCTTCTAATTCCTACTTCGGTCGTAGGGTCTATTACTCAAGGCACCTCGAACCTGTACGCTTGTCAGAATGGTTCAAGCGGCCCTTTGGATCTCAGAATCAACGTCCACCCTAGTCCTTCACCGCCTCTGACTCGCATCCAAGAAGAAGACTGGCCAGGTATGCTACATAAATATGCCTACAATTCTAGTGGAAATAAGTAGATTTACGTTATTCGTCAATCCTCGGTTTGTCATGAAACAACTGGTTGCTGAGGCTTCCTTGATAACTGAATCATGAAACAAATAGCATCACGTGAATCAGCGGGAAAAAACGCTGAAAATTCTCTCACACGGGTTGGTTATTCCTCGGAACACGCGCATGGAGAGTAATTTCTTCAGCATTGGGAAAATGGGGGAAACAGGTGGTGTGGCGGGTCCCGGATCCATTCCAATCGATTCAGGATTCAAAATTTAGTGGAAAATGATACCCCACACGCCTAGGTACCAGAAATCTCGAAAGCACACATTTGAAATGGGTAGATAGACACCCATTTTGACCCATGACCTCATCCAGAGGGCGCCAATCGTTTCCGGACCCATTCCATTGAATTCATCGTCCAAAATTTAGTGGAAAATGATACCCCACACGCCTAGGTACCAGAAATCTCGAAAACACATATTCAAAATGGGTAGATACCCATAACTTCTTCCGGTGGGTGCCAATCGTTCCGTGACGCATTTCATTAGATTCAGCGTCAAAAATTTAGTGGTAAATGATACCCCACACGTCTAGATTGCCAAAAATCTCGAATATCCATTTTTCAAAATACACATTTTGATCCCCCCCTCCACACTCATTTCAGAAAATTGTCTACTACTAAAATCGGCGTGGACGGCGGACGGAAATGTCAACATCAAAAAAATGTAAACATGTTATTCCCTAGTTTTTTTTTTGCCGAATTAATTATTGCAAAGGTGATGACAGCCCCCAGTCCGATCCAGGATGAGTCAGTAGTGTGCTGACATATAAAACAACACCACAGACACCCTTCAGCCACTCTTTGTCCAGTAAGTCCCACTAAATCATTGATAGCTTCGCAGGAAGGCTAAAGAAGATTCAACTGTTCTTTCAGAGAGACATACTATTCTCTCTTTTCCAACCCACTGTTGATGGCAGGCCATTATTCTAGCCCCACCTATTTAAGTGAGGGAATAGCATCTTCTGTCATCGTCGAACCACGCATTTAGGGTGAAATTGTAATTTATTTGAGTAGTTGTGAAGCTAGAGAGCGATTAAAAAACTGAATACCTAGTAAACGTTCAAAGACACAGATTATAACCAAGGCTTGTACAAAACTTGTATGAAGGTGATGTATGAATTCACGTTATAACTATCAACCGTTGACTGAACTTGTGACCACGACAGGCTGTTCGTTCGCGAAAGAACTGAGTTTGATAGAATTGGGTTTTAGTCTTTATGCCCTTTGCGCGATTATGTTGAGGGAACAACCATTTCATTGATTTCATTCGAACAACCTAATTCCAGCTCGTTTTTCTTCCACAACTCACTGATAACGTTGAAAAAAAAAAAAAAAACTATTTCAAGTATTTGAAACAAATTTCCAGGCGAGAAACCCGCTCCTATGAGACCTGTTCAGCCTCTCATCTCCGTCACTGAACCCGAAGGTGGAGAAACTTGGGAAAACCCGTCGCTCAACCTGTCGTCCGATCAGATCTCGTGGTCCGACAGGCCGCCGATTTTCGCCTCGGAAGCTCTGCAAAAGACCGTATCCGGTTCGTTCCAAGTCTCTTTGTCCGAATTCTGTTCAAGTCTCGCTGCCACAGAAGTCATCAATCTCCTTCAACGCACAGTGTCCGCCATCGCACCGTCGGATTTCCAGTGTTACACCAAAGACGGGCCCACGTTGGCTCTTCACTCTCCTTCTGGCCTCCACGTCGAGTTACAGGTTCGACATAGTCAAATTCTAGTGAATAGTATTCAAGGTTCGCAATGAATGTACTGGGTGACCACCGAGTTGCCCCACCCCCCTCTAATAACGACGACTCAGGAGCCTAATAATTTTTGTTGTCTTCAAACATGCTCGACAATGAAAAAAATTGCGGAGCGCTCAATGCGCTCGTTTTAACAGATTCTGATTTCACCAAAGATTGTATATAATATATTCCAGTATAAAGGAGTGTTGGACGTGGGACACCCTTGTATAATGATAACCTCATCAATTCACCAACTCAACCCCGAACGTTTAAAGAAGTTCAAAATTGAAGTCGCTACATCATTTTCCAGGTGGAAAGAAACGCTCAACTCAAAATGCGACGAATATCCGGAGACCAGGGCCAGTACACGGAACTCTGTCGACATCTGGTCGCTTGCATGACGAGCTAGCATCCCCTATAACCAACCGACTGAGGAGCGCGCCACCAAATTTATTCGACACGCTTTCGCCCAGCGCTTCCAGCCTAACAGTACCCGAGTCGAGTTTCAGAACAGTGACGGTTGCCGATTTTGAGATGGTTTGCACTAATAATCCAAACTTTCTCTGTAAGCAATTTGAGACAAGCTCTCGTGACGGTGTTTTTATAAACATGCAGACGAGTTGATTTAGGGTTTTTCCATTAACTGATGACAGTTCTTACTGAAGATGACGGTGCTTATACCTATCGCGCTTTATCAAAAATACACAGAAGAGAGTCTCATGGCTTCCCTCAGCACAGCAAGAAATCCGAAAAAGATCGTGTTATTAGTTGAGTTGGCCGTTTCCCCCACGTTTTTATACTCTCACATTTCTCGTCTAATAGACCGAAACATTTTGAGGCGCTTCCCGAATAGCTTGCACGATGAAAATTTGGAAATCGTTCTGAACCTGACGACAGTGCAGACTTCCTATTTGTACATGCACTTGCCAACCTGACCACCTATTTCCTCCTAGGGCCTCAATCTGATCGACCCCCCCCCCCCCCTCCATCCACTGTCACTTGGGGTGGCAGTAACCACCCATCAGACATCAGACCTCCTACTGACGTGGCTCTCCCTACAGTCGCTTCGGTGAACCTGGACACCTTGGACCTTACAATGTGTTGCTACATGCACTCGCACTAATTCCAAAATTGTATGTGTTTTATCTCTCACACTGTCACAAGGGCTTAATCAAAGTCGAACGGAATGAAGTGATCTCGGATTTTGGGTACTTTATCACCCTCCTGCTACCAACGACGTTTTAAATCTATATAATTCCTTCCTGCTAATCCACATTTTCAAATCCTTTCGATCAGAATTAGGTGCCATTATTTCTCCCTTACGATAAAAGAAAAAAATGAAACTCGAAATTTCGACTGACTGTGGCCATAAAAACAGCACAAAATTCATATTAACTTTAGTTTGTAGTTACGATTTCATGTACCTAAGCTTAAGTCGTTAGTTCGTACCTACCGGAATCGTGTTATGAAGAGAGGAAAACTGGAATAATTTCATTGTAAAATTCGGTCAATTGTGAATATTGTAAAAATCAAAATTGGAAAAAGAGAAAAAATAACCACAAAAGGTTATTAGATTTTCTTTAACGCAAGGAATCTTGTAGGTATATTTTTATTACGTTCCAAATGTATGTAAATATTTGAACACAAGTTTTCTAGATAATCAAATCTGATGTTTTTGATTTATAAGCCCCAAGTTGGAAAACTAGATTAAATAGTCTAACAAATCGATAATCACCTAAATTTTAATATGAATTCGAAATCGGAAGGTCGACATAGGCACGAATTGTTAGATTACGAGTTAATACCTGCGTTTTTATTGATGGTGGTGTTGTTTTATACTCGAAGGGAATTGCGGAATGATGTTGTCAAATGTTTGTTTATATTTGATTTGATTTTTTAAATTTAGGTTGTTCTGTTTCTTTGTTTGTCGATGTGATTTTTGAAGGTGGGTTCGGTCTTCATAACTGTGATGATGCGTTGATGATTTCGGTTTGAGTTGGAAACGTGAGGCGTATGTTGTGCTGAAAAGCACGGATGGAGGGGAAGAAGGTTTTGTTGAGGTTATATTTTGTAAATTCCGGTTTTACAGTCAACTGGTGATGTCCATCTAAAGCAAGAGTATAGATGATGTGAGTCGAACGGAAAGAAGCTAGGTCCTCTATATGGAGTTGTCTGAGCTCAATCCAGGGAATCATTCAAATGAGGCCCTCCCGTTCCTCCATATTTCAAACCCGCGCGAGCCAAGGACCCTCGGGCCCTTAACCCTCTAAGGGCTGATGTACCGCCCAGGATACAGAGCCTCCAGAAGAAAAAAAGTGCTAGTGGGCGCAAACTGTGGTCATGGCTTCTTCCTGGGACATGAAATATCACATTGATAGGGTTAACGTTGCCGTGACCTAGACTAGCGTTATTTCCTACATGTAAACATCCAAAACCACCACTTGGCTCCATGACACAACACAGCTGCAATGCCGGTAAGTAAGAACTAGTCCGCGCGCCTCGTAATACCTCGAACCAGACCTTGAACCCAAATTTAATGTGACCACAAAGTGCAATAGCTTTATAACGAATTATTATCCACCATAAACTATACTTTAAGTGTTGATCTTTTATTTCGTTTTTTTTTTTTTTTTTTTTAGATCTCTGAAGTTTTTCTCGATGTTATGTTTACTGTATTGTTTATGATCAGAAAAAAAGTTCGGAACCGGGAAAAGAATGGAAAAAAAGCCAATATATCATTCCAATGCGTAGAGTTAGAGTTTTAGAAAGGGTTCGATCTCTTATTTTATTTTTGCTTTTTAATTTTTAATCTTTACGAATAAAAGTATTTTATCATTTACAGCGAGCTAATTATTTATTGAACTATTCTCTTATCTTGTCCTAAACTTCTAGAAAGCGTATCAATCGATATAATGCTGCCGATGAATAATGTTTCTGTTCTTTTATTATTATATGAGTGAGGCCAATCGCACGCTCCTCCTTCACAATCACTCATTATCTATTTACGTTTCAAAGTGTTCACGTTTCAAAATGTACGTTAGCCGTCCCCTTGGGCTCTAGCTGTGCGTAAATCATTTTCAACCTAAGCGGCAAACAGAGATTCTCCTCTGCGGAAATTTTGCGTACGTCGAAATGAAGAAGAGCCAGAACTTGACAAGAAAAAGAAGGAAATCTCGTTTATTCACAATATATACATTTAAAGCCAATACATCATAAAATAAAAGTTAAGCATCTCAGATTAGAGCTTAGTTATCTTGCTTCCTTGATTCAAGGAGGTTTTTTAGGAATCACGTTGTACTATTAGGGGAAAAGGATCTTTGATAAATACTTGATTATCCTGTAGTTATCACATTTTGATGCGCCTATTGGACAAAAATATTCACGGAAGTTTTTCTAGAAGTGCCTGAAGGCGTAAAAGTGGAAAAATGTTCAAGTGATCCTGACCCTTTGAATATAGGAGCGAGCTAACATATTCGAGAGTTGAGCGTGTACATAGTGATTTTTTTTTCTTTTTTTGACTTGCTCTCATTATTAGAGCATAATAAGTGGGTCATCAGAGGAACTAAAAGAAAGAAAATGATGAAACAAAGGAAGTGACAGACACTACTCATGAGGTCAGTGGAGTGAACTGCCATATGTGAATACTTCAGGAAATGCGCAACCCCAAAGACCATAGCCCAGCTTCCTGTGAGCATGGTAGTAGAACTACTTTCTATACTGAAGTTATAATTGAACAATTTGCTATTGTTAATGGAAATGACCCCTGCCCATGAGAACACAGACCTAAACATCTTTCCAGGCCATGAAAAGTTTACAAAAGTATTAAGACGATTCAAGGGGGAGCCATTTCAAATGTTCTACTTATAACAACCAACTCAATCCAAATGAAATTTGGGCTGTTCAAACCATCATACAATACTATTCAGAAGGCTGACAGGGTGTCAGAGAATCAAAGACAATCAAAGCCCTTCAATGATCCACCATTTTTAAGGCTAGTGGCCTATTTCTACACATTGGTAAGTGCTTCAAGAAGGAAATCACCGTACATTTTGGTTCTTAAAGCTGACCTATAAAAATACTTTTTAGGATGTGATCAAGAAACATTACTCGCTGTGGGCGTTCAAGTCTGCGATACATAGCAGTCTAGTCTGGTTGAATTTCTCTACAAAAACTTCGAGCATTTAGAGAAGAATTTGACAGCTAAACCACTCTCAAATCGTATAATACACAGTTCAAGAAGAAAATGAAAGTAAACGTAGTTACAACTTGATTGAGAGTAAATATCGGTTCACAGTGAAGACACCTAGCAAATACTGATGCATTGAAATGCGGACAAGTTAAGGGGTGTAAGGAGGGGGTGGAGGCATACTGCGCATTCCAACAGAAAAGGTTTCGAGCCCTTCAAAATCGTCCACCAGCCTCTGACGCTGAGGCCCACTTTCCACCGGGGGAGGGGGGTCCTGAAGGAGGTTGCAAGCGGTGGCCAGCAACGAAACTGCCCCTACAGATACAGAAACGGTCAAAAAAGGTTCATTCACTTGTAGAGATGGACAACTATCTGCTGCATCAATTTCCTATGGTTAAAATGTGAAATTCTTGACCATCTCTAACTGTATTAAAAATATTCTGAGCAAAATGTACGTGATGTTTCATTGTGCTTACCAGCAGCAGTGACAGTGTAGCAGCCATACTCGTACGTTATGTGCACCGGTTCTTGAGGATACATCGATCTAATTGATATTTCAAGGGATCTCGTCACCAAATAACAAACACCAACTATCGACACGACGGTCAAAACTGAAAAAAAAACAGCAAATAAATTTGTTGAATATCACAAAACCGAACTGCACGGTTTCTACTGCAAAATCACACGTACCTGACCAAATGCTAGGAAGAGCGTTACGACGAATGAACCGTAAGGACTTTTTGGACGGGCCGATGACGTCCAGGCAAAAACCGACCATTGAGTAGAAAATACATAGGATGCACAACATTATGAGCACTCTCATCAGATTTAGGACGTCCGGGGTGACGCAATGTAGGACTGAAATTGGAAACAATGAGGAACATTATCGAAGATGAGTGGTATGTCGATTAAAAAAATATCGTGATAGTTGTTATGAACGTGCAAGTCCAGTGAATTACGTTCGTACCTTCTGTGCCAGTGTGATAATCAACGGCAATGGGCCCTGGATGCATGAAATCGCTAGAAGAATCTCCGAAGTAGAATCGAGTGGGTCTTCCCACTGTCTCGAAATATCCCAAACGCATGAATTGGTAAAGACCCAAAGTAGGAGAGCAGTCACCGCCCCAAATTCGGAACCAAGACATTTTGAAAAGCGCCGTCGACGTCAACAGGACGGACAGGAAGTGGAATAGTGCGGCTACATGGTTCCTTTCGTTGTCGTGAGGATATGACCATCGGTAGCGGGGTGGCTCTTCCGGGCTATACATTGCCTGTCCTCAGATTTTCAAGCGACCTGAACAGAAACAAAGAAAGATCTTCTAAGGACGGGTATGACAACAAGAGTAACTATGGTGGTCATGTTTCAATGTCAGTCTCAACACAATGAAAGTGGTGTACAGGTAGCCACGGAAAGAGCGAATTTAGAGCGGAGTTTTCTTCACATGACCACCACCCATACTCATAAAGATCACTGTCGTGTACAGGTAAACCCAGCCAAATGTACTATTGCAGACACAAGAACTAGGTGTACTGCGACATTTCATACAACTCATGCTTTAAAAATAAAGATCAAAATCTTATGACCACAACATTATTTATGACACTCGTGCAGCAACCTTTTTTGACGCACGTTTGTACTTGAAACAGTGTTACATGACTTCACCCTCGTACTTGGCAGAAGGGAGGATCGCCCCGAGAAAGAAAATGTACGAAGACTACTAGATTAGAGCTGACTGTGCGTAATAGACATGAACAAGTGATAGAAGGTACTTGTCGCCTCTACACCAGATCAGACGATACATGACACAAATCAGGTACGCTTTTCATTGGAATGTCAGTTGTTCTGAAGTTCAACGCATAGATTAGAGACGAAATATGCTGTCGATTCGAGAAACAGGTAATATCTATACTATCCAAAACATCAAACATTGTTGTCAACTTCGCGAAGAGAAAGCGTATCCTGGACCAGCAAACTCCGTTTGGTCGCTTGCAGAAATCATAAGTAAATTCGCATTACTACACATTGAACATACTCCTCAAAACTTCGGTCTTGTTTTTACCTTGAGATACATTAGTCCGCAAGCACGAAGGAAGAGATGCAGTTTCTCTTTCAAGGAGAGAATCAATAACAACCAAGGTTGAAGTCCATTACATGGCGGTTATATTCCATAACGTTCATGAGTCGACAGTCAACTGTTAGCTACTTGTCGCTCAACGTACTATTCAGACGATAATTAGAGAGAAAGTACGAAAATTGACAGCCCGTTCTGCACCTTGAAAATTACGTAGATTGTGATGTAATGGCTAATATACGAGAATCGGAGAAAGGAGAATGTAGGGATGAGTGTCAATGTTCGATACTACCGAAACTTCGATGTTCTACAATCGATGTTGAACCTTCCCATATGTTATTGTACCATCGATGTTTTAGTAGCCAATGTCGATGTATTGTTGTTACGTACGATTTCCAAACCTTTTTGTTATTGTTTTGGTCAATTCAGTTTCTGTCAGTATAACACGCCTGTTTCTCAAAACGGGGAAAAGTGACTGGTAGAATTTATCTAAATTTAAATACAATGAAAACCATCCCCCAGAACTTGATGTAAGAGTTGACATTTAAGGTAATTGCAGCTTTCCTTACCCACATAAGAATTTATTTATTTTAAAGTGAGAGTCTCCATGGCTCCCCTACTTTTGTTTAGAAGTTATTTAAAATTTAGATGTTGTATCGATGTTTTTAGTTAGTTTATTTCATATCGATTGATAAGGTTCGATGTCAACATTGATGCTAACATCGATGTTTTGCCAGTGGTGTTGCATCCCTCAAAGAAGTTGCAATAAAGGAAACAGATGACCAGCTGATAGTTCTTGTTCCCAATGTGTTTCCAACAGACTTTTCATGGCTGACACAAAATATTGTAGTACCATACAGGGCACTGCATGTGAGAGTAGACGATTTTCCCTATCTAATTTTCCTTCTTTTCAATTTCAATGTTTTCCTATTCCATTCCACAATTTCTTGATAGATCTTTACTTGTTTCTGGATATATAGTGGTCGACTGGTATAATCGATACAATGTATCGATACCAGAGATAAATCCACCATAACCTACAAAATGGATGAGGAGGTTACCGCCGTTAGCGTTGACCAAAATGTGTTTGTTTAGCAAGCGGCCTGTCGTAGGTGGTATATTTATTTTGAAAAGCTAATTAGTAATTAGTAATTTTTTGGAAAAGTAATTAGATTCCTGAAGCAGGTGGCCGTCTTTTTAAAAGTACCAGCTACTTATAGTAATAATTACGTTTAAAGATTCTGTCTGGCTGGTACTCACCAGAGTCACCAGGTATCAGGTAGATTCTGCTGGTAACTGGAAACGAATCTCTAATTTCTGGAGAATTTGTATGTCCAGAAGTGTCGGACAATACTTTCGAGGACACCATCATCAACAAAGTACGTACCTTCCTTATCGTCTGATAATTAAGTGATATTTCTTTCCGGATTGCTCGATGCTTCTTGTTTCTCGCCTGATTTTCGTTCGCTGAGCTTCAGTTTCATAAGCTCTAGTTGGCATTTCCAAGACGCAAAATTGTCTGATCAACCTCTGAATATATATGGAGAAACGAAAAATGGAAGGTTATACTAAATTGAAGCTAAAGAAAACCCATTGAATCATTGCTAGAACGCAAATGGGGATTCATATTCACCAGGCACCTATCTTTCGTCCTAACTGCCGAGAATTTATTACAGGTACTCAAATTAGGACTCTGGGTTGCCTGTTGAACAATAATAACACTCATTTGATTTGTCAAGAGAAGTAGAAACAATTTATTTATGAAAGAATTTTGTGGATTTTCTTCAGATTCCTATTAAATTTCTCTACCTCACTCACAGTGTTATTTCTAGCTTATTTTTTTTTTCTTTCTTTCTTATAGATAAGAACACAGTTTCCAGTTCCAGATCTGGAACTGTTTACGCTACAGATTGATTTTTTTTTATTAAGGAAGAATCCTGACATGACCGATATTCGGGTGATACCCCTCGGAGCCGGCCAGGACGTCGGCCGGAGCTGCATCCTCGTTCAAATCAACGGCAAAAACATCATGTTGGACTGTGGAATGCACATGGGCTTCAACGACGAGCGACGCTTTCCTGATTTTCACTTCATCACCCCCGATGGCCCAGTTACTTCCTTCATCGACTGTGTCATCATTTCACACTTCCATTTAGACCATTGTGGGGCACTTCCCTATTTGACAGAGATGGTCGGGTACACTGGTAAGGCATTAAACGATGGGTTGAGGTAAGACCTACCACAGTTCGGTGAAGTTGTTTTCGCGTTGCTTAGTTCTTTCGGACGTTTTTAGGCCCGATATACATGACCCACCCGACCAAGGCCATCGCTCCCATCCTCCTGGAAGATATGAGAAAAATCGCTGTGGAAAAGAAGGGTGAAGGCCATTTCTTCACGTCCCAAATGATCAAGGACTGCATGAAGAAAGTCACGGCCGTGACGCTCCATCAATCGCTGATGGTGGATAGTCAGTTGGAAATTGAAGCTTACTATGCCGGGCACGTCCTTGGAGCGGCTATGTTCAAAGTTACCGTCGGTTTACAGTCATTCGTGTACACCGGTGAGTATAAATCGGAGTGATAATAGTATGTAATCTTGTGTACTGTGGATATTGCTAGAATTAGGGCCAACTAATGGAAAATGCTTCGTTGATCAAGGTGACTACAACATGACTCCCGATCGTCATTTGGGAGCCGCTCGGATCGACAAATGCCGTCCAGATGTGCTCATTACCGAATCCACCTATGCAACCACAATACGAGACTCAAAACGTTGTCGAGAACGAGATTTTTTAAAAAAAGTTACCGAATGTATCGACCGGGGTGGCAAAGTGCTGATCCCCACTTTCGCTTTGGGTCGTGCTCAAGAGCTGTGTATCCTCCTTGACACTCATTGGGAGCGAATGAACCTTAAAACCCCGGTGTATTTTGCCGTGGGCCTAACCGAAAAGGCGAACAACTATTATAAAATGTTGATAACATGGACGAATCAGGTAAGCAGTAGAAAGCAAGCTATACGTGAAATTTCTTTTCGAAAAATGAGATATCATAATGTGATGAACGAGTAAAGGGCGGTGATGAAAGTATAGGCAAATCAGTGATGGGACCCAGATTTTCTAACACAAATTCTTTTCTTTCCAGAATATCAAGCAAACCTTTGTTCAGAGAAACATGTTCGATTTCAAACACATCAAACCGTTCGATAAGGCGTACATAGACAATCCGGGCCCCATGGTTGTTCTTGCTCCTCCTGGGATGCTTCACGCTGGGCTGTCGCTGCAAATTTTTAAAAAATGGGCTCCTAATGTAAACAATATGGTCATCATGCCTGGTTTCTGCGTTGTAGGAACCGTTGGCCATAAAATATTGAACGGAGCCAAACAGGTGAAGTATTTTAGAATACAATACGCATGTAATGTACTTCATCGATCTCGATTGATTTTGCGAATTTTCTTTTCAGGTTGAATTTGAAAATAGGCAAGTTGTGGACGTGAAAATGAGCGTGGAATACATGTCTTTTTCTGCACACGCTGATGCTAAAGGTATCATGCAGCTGATACAGTATTGCGAGCCTAAAAACGTCCTTCTGGTCCACGGTGGGTGCAACGGCATGAATAACCTGTTGTTACATGGTTGTTGGGTTGGTGCTTCGAAAAAATATATCACGAAATGTTTTGGGTTTTTGTTGCAGGAGAAGCGGCTAAAATGGAGTTTCTTCGTGACAAAATCAAACAAGAATTCAACGTGGAATGTTACATGCCAGCTAATGGTGAAACGTGTAACATTCCCACGCCTCACAAGTACGTCACAGGCGTTGCGACTTGATTTCCTTGTGACCATACCTTATTGGGTCGGGTCTTTTCAAAACATGATTGTTTCTAGATTGACAATCGACGTCTCTCTGGGGCTCCTGAAGGCCGAAAACGTCAAGTTTAATTGTCAACCCCCAAACCCGAAGAGGCCGCGGGTCATCCACGGTGTGTTGGTGGTCAAAGACTCTTCCATGTGTATAATGGATGTGGATGAGGCATGCAAAGAATCTGGGATCAATAGGCACATCATCAGGTGCGTTCATTAAAAAAAAAAAATTATTGAATCTTGCGCTGCTCATATCAACGAATCCCATCCGCGGTTAATTACGCTATTTGTCCCCATTTTCTGGCTTGTTGGTCGGTTCAGGAATAGGTCCCCTAGATACCGATAGATGTGACTGTTGTCGGCTTGGCGTGGATTGCAGTATCCTGTAATGTGCTGTAGGACACTGACGTTTTAAATCCGTCATGCCGTTTAACGATCTTTATGACCTGATGAATCAACAGAAAAACCTTTTATCCACAAAAGAATGGGGAGATTATTTTATTCCCAATTCTTTTCTCTCTTCCAAATGAGAGCTTTTCCCTCTCGGTCTATTTCTAACTACTTGTTGTTTTTTTTACAGGTTCACTTCTACCGTGAAACTTGAGGATCCTGCTCCTTCGTACAAAACAGCCGAAAAACTGCTGAAAATTTTACAAGAAAAACTGCCCGGTTGGATGGTGTCTTTTGCAGACGGTTCCATATCAATAGAATCTGTCCTCATCAAAGTTGAAGGCTCCGAAGACGAATTAAAAAGCGTTTATGTCTCTTGGACGAATCAAGACGAAGAACTTGGTGCATCGATTCTCGACATGTTACAATCCATCGGTAAAATTTCATAGAATGGAAACGTTGAATGTTGTTAATTGAAGTTATTGTATTTTTTATTTACGCTGATGTGATATATATGTAACTTTTAAATATCTGAATAAAAGTCAATTTTTATCTGCTACAAAATACGTAGTAATATTTTCGGCTTCCACTGATCCGAAAATATTCGGTTCTACCAGACCCAGCAATCGAGTACTCCTGAGTCACTTTTAGTCAAAGCTGGTGTATTTTCGAATTGTTAAATGTTGTCGAAGTTCTTCATTTTCCACGAAGACTAAGATAAGGGAAGGCCACAATACGAGCAAGCAGACTAATTACCAATCCTCAGGATGCGAAGCTAATTTACTTGTTATTACCAGATTTAGTTCTATCAAAAATCCTACCAAAATCACCTCTTGGTGAATGTAACATTTAATTTAATCTTCTGTGATTTTCCACAAATTTTGTGGCAAAACAAACATTAAGATAGACATTGACAGAACATTAAGCATGAAAGAAGTACGGATTTTTGAGGATTTTTCTTTTTACGGGAAAAACTTCACACGAGTTCTTGAAAACATTAGCCACGAATATGCCCATGTTGGTCCTTGCGCGTAACCAACAAGACCCGTGTTTTAAAAATCGTGCAGTCGTGCGAATATGCTGCTGCCACAAAATGAAACAAAGTTGACCCTAATTATCAATTACCAAGTTTGGAATTGAGAATAGGGGTTAGGGAATAGAGTAATAGTTAGATGGTGAGGTTATTTTATTCATTCAACTCCTAACGATGATCGCCAGTCCCGTTGTTTGTAATCTATTTTGAGCATCCTCTTATGTTTGAGATAAATACCGGCCGTTATCACGTGTTTGAGGAGAAAGGTTCGGAGGCAAAATACTGGTGTCGTCATTTGCTCCGGTTTATTCAACTGGAAATTGTTCAAATACTAGGTAGGCGAACGTTTTCAACGGAAATTTCATCACAACTCAACTTTTGAGAACCACTGATATTTGAAGAGGCATAAAACATGAATTCTCGTTGGTGGATAGTGATCTTGAAAAAAAGTGTTTGTATGCTGTCACAAGGGTGAACCACGCCCTACAAGTCAATATTATCAATTAATGCTTCAAAAACTTAGCAGGAAAATACAAATTTAAGTCATCCTATCTTAAATCTTCAAAAATCACCTTTTTGCAATGTTTTCCATGATTAGTTAAAACTTTTTTTTTTTTTTGTAGAAAAAGAGACACTGATAAATTCATCCTCAGAAATACAATTTTTAATCCAATTCCCAAAAATTGAATGAATTTAATGTACAAGTAGGAGCTGATAAATATACTTATTTCCAGTAGCAAACCAATGAAGTCGAATTGTGAAGCAGAACAAAGAAGGCGCAGGCCTTCAGGGTACTCTCACCTTCAGATTATTCATACGGTGACCTACGAGGATGTTGAAAGGCAAACAAACGACGTCTGAAAAAAAAATGGTTCGATGACCCAAAGTCTTCTCCCTCCTTCTTCTACATAAAAGTTAGTATTCCTTCTTTTAACCAAAATTTAAACAGTGAATGTCGACCTCGATCCTTGCAGGTCAACCACTTGATATGTTAAGAAACGAGGGATTCGGGAGAGACGAAGCATATATTTATTTTAAACTTACTGTTCTCGCATGCGACAGGAATTAGTCAAATAATCACACAACGCCACCAGTGTGGCTCCCAATATTCTAGGATTGTTTCTAGAAAAGAGAAGGCAACTGAGGGATGTGTTCAGGTCGCTTATAGTGCTCCCTATAAGCAACAGGGTTGACGTCTTTCTCGAACTCTTTGCCCGCCTCGACAGTATTGATGGTGTCAATAGTCGCACAAATTGTGTCCACCGTCAGTGCCAACAGGTCTTTGGTGTACGCTTCTAACAAGCTTCTGTACAAATCACGGTCTGGTTCATGGGGAAAAGACAGTTTTTCGCTTTCTTCGACAGGAGGGTCCGTCAACCAAATGTAGTGGCCGCTTTTAGATTTCGATGACACTTTTTTAGACCGTTTCTTTCCTCCTCCGGTTGTATTTTTGCGTTTGCCTGTTCCCATACTTTTTCTCGAACCGCCAGTAGCAGTGCTTTGTCTTGTCCCTAAAAGGAACAAAAATGCATCTCTAATAATTATATTGATAATAATTAGAACCCGTTTTATTGCACCCTTAAGAGAAACGCCAACGGAGAGGGAGGGATTTGATTTTGGGCAAGCTTTCGAGAAATTCATGGTTCTGGGCAAAAAACACAGTGGGTTTGGGCAGACGGTTCTGAGAGAAAAGATAGGGTTTGGGCAAATGCATTTATATTAGAGAGCAGTGATAGAAATACACGCCGTCTTATTAAGGTAGGTATATAAGGGTTATTCCTCGTAGTCAAAGTCGGCGGTATAACGCTGCGGTGACGTCTACCAAGTACTTCTTGATGTTTTGATCGGCAATGTAAGTGCTCCACATCGCAAAATGTGTTCTTTTGAAAAATGTGTTTTTTTTTTTGTTTTTTTTTCGAGATTTCCGGCGATATAGTGGGTACCATTTTTGACTAAAGTTTGGACTCTGAATCCAATAAGATGGGTCTCGGGACCATTGGTACCCACCGGAAAAGGTTATGGGTATCCATCTACCTATTTTGAATGTGGGTTTATGAGATTTCTGGTACCTAGGCGTGTGGGGTTTCATTTTCCACTAAACTTTGCGCGCTGAATCGATTGAAATGAGTCTCCATGCACCTGGTCCAAGGAATAACCAACCCCCGTGGAAGAATTTGCAGCATTTTTAAAAATCATTCTGAAAAAATGGCGTATGTCTGAAACTTGAAGTTTTGAACTTTCTTATTTTGCTTTAAAACAACTGTTTTCATTTTTGACTACAGTTTGGATTCATCATTAAGGCCCTGTATGCCTAAATTCGTGATAAATTTTTGAAGATTCCAAATACCAACTTCAACTCACCCCCTGGAGCAGCGCTCTTCCTCTTCCCTTTGCCTCCCCCAGCTGCGCTTTGCCGCTTCTTACCGCCTCCAGCCGCGCTCTTGCGTTTCCCAACACCACTCTTCCTCCCAGCAGAACTCTTCCTCGACCCAGCCTTGCTCTTTCTACCTTCTTTCATCACTTGTTTCTTGTACGCTTTTTCGCTCATTGTTCCAGTAGGTTCAGTGCGGACGTGGTCAATCATCCAGCGTTCGAAAGGATCGTCGAAATAAATTGGCGGGTACTTGGTGTTGACCGTAGGTGGTCTAGCACAGCTCATTTTGGTCAACAATCGATCCGCAACTGTTCCCATCTGATTGAAGAAAGCGCACAGCATCGTGTACACAATCTTGTACTTCATCCTCTCCATCTTGTCTTCTTTAGGTGGATGCAAGAGATCTCCGACGAGATTATTCAATTGATCCATGTATTTGATTGTATCCTCGCAGCTCAGCCCCGCTTCGAGAATGGTGTTCCTCAATTTGAGAGCCGAGAAGTTCCAACGTTTGTCAGAAACGTTTGAATATATATCCTTCATTTCAGTGACTTCTCGTGTTCGGTAGTGCAACTTGGCGTTGTTGAATTCGAAAAGTTCGTTCTCACTAAACATGTCAGCATAAGGGGCATGCAACTTAGGCACCATGACGCCCCGTTCTATCTCATCCAATATCTTTTGTATGCACGAGTCTTTGACCCGTTCCTGGATGGCCTTTTCAATGGTTGACCAAGACAATTCACTTTTGACTTCCTTTTCTGTCGATCCACCTTCCAGGATGAAAAGTAATGGTGTGTGTCTGACTCTCGGAGACGTTTTCAGTTTCCAAACTTCGCAGAAAAAACCGTTGGACGACGAGGAAAACGTGAACTCCAGCACCATTTCTTGCCCAGGCAAAATAGTGCCTCGTTTCTGGTAGAAATGAAACCTCGGCAACCGCCTCCTGAAGTCCCTTATTGGGAAAGAAGAGTTGTCGTGATCTTTTTCTCGATGCCACTCGTATCTCACGGCACAGGAACCGATGTTGCGAAAGGTGACACTGCGAGTCTTGATTTCTCCAAGGTCTACCAAGGAAAACTGAATTGCCCAATGGTGGTGGTCGGTTTCGTGGAATGAAGCCCCGACAGGAACATTGTCGATCATCAAGACGGGCTTATCTATAGACAAATTTTGGGCGATGAGTCCCCGTTCAGACAGGGCTGGTTCTTCGGCAGGTGTGACAGTTATGGTCGGTATGTTGAAGTCATTTGAAACTGCGTCTTGCGTTTCAGGACCCAACCCGCGGCCTTTCACGTACAAATTGTCAATGTCAGGGCGGAAATCTTCGAGAATTTCAATATTATCTCTCAATTCTGCTTTCCTTCGTGCCAAATAAGGGTTATTGTCCCACTTCCATGGCTTTTCTTTATGTTGACAAGACTGCCCTAGGCCTTGCTCCTCAGCGATCGCCCTCGGTACACCAAAGTAGCAACGCTTTTTCATTATATCGGGATCATCTTGATCGGTGTGCGTCGAAGGATATTTTAAATGGATGATTTTTTCTTTTTGGCAATCTCCTTTCTTTTTGACAGTGTCGTACCAACGCGGGTGGCCACGCCATTTGTCACCCTCTTTGTACTTCTGAGCTTCGTCAATTAGGATTTTATCCAGCGCCTGGTTCAGTCGTTTGCCAACGTTTTCACCAAGACAGGCTGGAACCTGCTGGGTTTTCTTCGCCAAACCGTTGAATATTCCACGTCGTATTTTAATCCATTCTGCCCATCGGGACAACGCTTTGTCCGGTTCTGGTTCTCGATCCTCCAAAGTGTTCTTCCAGTCATCGGAAAATTCTGTCGGTTTCTCTCCTTTAGCGGACGATGGTCTCGAAAAGGCCCGTGATCCCGCGACTGATCCAAGTCTAGAGCCACCCCATCGTGAGTCAAAAGCAACCGAATCGCGAAAATCCATCAAAAAGTATAACTGACTGCAATGATAGAGAAAGAAGATTACGAGTGTGTCGGTGTTTTTTTGTTAGGATCACCATCGACGCATTGTGGAAAATGAGCCTTTCCCTACTACACAACCTCAGAACGCGTTGGAATTTGTTGTTTTAGGGGAGTCGAGTATTCGGTCGCCAAAATCCCAATAACAATACATATGTACTTAACGCAACCAGTTTTTATGAATTGTTTTTAACACAAATAATGTAGACGATCGGTCATACATTTTGGAACAAGTTTAGTTGGTACCTAGGTAATAACAATATCAATTACAAATAATGAATATTCTGGCTCAAACATTAGATGAAAATTTTATTCAATTATAAATTTGAAATAAGAAATATGTCTAGAACATTCTACATTAGGTAATGCATTATATTATTATTAGTAATCAATTGGATTAATCACTGACAATAATCAACGAATTAAAATTATTAGTGTGGTGTACTAATTTGTGAAATCGACGCAGTGACTCATACTGTTGCTTTTGGTTCTGATAGGTATATTGACTGTAATGTTACGTTTGGCTTCAATTTCAGACACGGTGTCCCTGAAATTAACTGAGACGAGTTCAAAACCGGTTTCAATATTTCGTAATCCGGAATGTCAGTCAACTCTCAATCATCTTTAGTATTTTTTCAAGATATCTGGTTAATATATTTCTCCCATTGATTCAAGTTGGATTGAGGGATTGGTGATGTTTGTATTTTCAATAACTGCCGTCAGATATCCGTGAGGACCGTAGTTCAATAACACGTCGCAGCTTCAAGCCGGTCGAGTTATTTTTATCTTTGGAATTTCGGCCTTGAGCTCAAAGGCATATTTTAATAGGATTCAAAAAGTTATATCTTTCTTTGGAATCGAAGAAAGTTATTAGAACAAGACGTGATTGAGTACTTTCATGAAATGCGATCAAGAAGAACTAAAGTGAACCGGGTTCATAATTTTCTTGGAAATCTCACCTTGTTTTCGACGACTATAAACCTGGAGTTTGATAAAAATAGAACATCTTATCGTTCTGGAGGTTCGGTCAACTGACCAGACTGTACCTACTTATTTAAAGATACGGGGCACCTACCGGTAAAGATAATATTCCAAGTCTTGAAATGATGAAGGTTTACATGAAGTTGGCTAATAGTCGTTCGAAAAGATAATTTAACCGACGAAGAACAACGCAGTAGGTACAAATAACATTTTCTGATGCCACAGGAAGATCCGCGATAGTTGCAATCGACAGTTTGCTGATACGACCTTTTCTTACAGTTCAAAAAATAGCTTAGTGAGCAGTTTAACAGCGATTGTTGATCGCGTATTGCGTAACAATCGAGACGGAAGTTGCTAAAAGAAGCAATACAATATCGTAAACTCTTGTAGGTCAATTCCATCGCTGCATGTGCGTGTTCCTAGCCAAATAACTTCGAATGATGGGAAAAACTTATGGAGCGAGGAAAAACGAATATATGAATAACCACAAATTGATTTTTCCTCGAATTTTAATAATAAAACCAGATTTTGGTTTATCAAAATTCATTGTTCATGAGATGACCCTTCTCCATTGCTCAAAGCTAAGACTATTTTTTCATTCTGATACATAAATGTCGTTCCGCAGTACGCCTCTTTCGATAATCGATTGATATTTTGGAAAATCGCGTGCTCTGATAAATGTGCTCATTACTAATGTAAATCCTTGTTTTTGCACTGTAATGTCTGTTACATCTGATAGAAATCTAATAAATATTATATTTAGCAGCATATGTAATATTTATAAATATTATATTTTTTAAATATTATAACCTGTTTTCTCTGCACTTTTCAAGAGCATTGTGTAGTTTGGGATGTACCTATTTGAACCTGAGAGATTTGGATTGCCTCTACTTGTTAGCTGAGTTCACGGAGGTTTCATCCAATGGAACCGCAGAGGAAGCCATATATCTTTTATCGAACCCCTTGGATACAATACTCGAGAAAAGTCCATGCGCGTAGTAAAAAAGTAAGCAAAGTATAGGATTTTGCGTGAAAAGCGGTCTTGAGGCATCAATCAATGTTTCCTCTCCAGTCATTATCATGTGATGAGGGGAGCGTGGACGATCTTTGTCGAACCCACGTGAACTCAGCTTAGTTCTCATAATCATTCAAAAAAAGCCTAAACTTGATACTTTGTATACAGTGTGTTAACCAATAACGTTAGTAGCCGTCAAGGGGTCGATTGTACGACTCATTTGCAACAAGAAGGAATTTTTTAAGAGGCTTCGTCTCCGAGTTATTCATGATTTGATGATTTTACCTGACGTCATTAGAATGGCCTTAACTCCCTTAATTTACACAATAATCTCAAATCTGAGCACACCGTTGGAAAAAGCGTCAAATTTCCTTTCATATTCAAGGGTGAAAGTGACGTTATAAGTAGAAAAAATGGAATATTTCACCAAAATCGTGGTTTTTTGGTTGGTTATTCCTTGAATAAGAATAACTCGTTTCTGATGTTGATTGTGAAATGTGTTGTTCAAGGTGCTGGAATACGCAACTTTGCACTAATTAATATAAATACGGGAATATTAATGCGATATGGGGTGAAGAGTTCGCATTGTTTAGCATCACCAGAGATGTTGAATGTGAATTATCCGTGCTAAGCAGATTGATATACCGTGACTAATTTTTTAAAGAGACTTATCTATAAACACAATGGATGTATCAATAACTTCTCCTCGTCTTTGGAAACGATCTCACAAGTGGTGACTCAATTGATTTCTAAATAAAACATGAATATCTGATCAACGTAGAACCCAACCCTGATGGTACAATCTGAGGAGATTGGGGCATCGCTGACTCAGTTGTTGCACCCCATTGGATGATAGTGATAGCTCCTAACAAAAAAATTACAGTTTTGGACATCTGGAGGGAAACAGGAGACAAAGCGATAAACCTGGAATGAGAGTGGGAGGCAACAAAGCTTCACTGACCTTGTTCTGACAATATGCGCATGCGCTGTAACCCAGAGAAGCCAGCTGAACTGGGAGCCAACTCACAATAAGAGGAACGACGAAAACAGTCGATTCTAGAACTTCTGAGACTCGAGTTGTTGTCGCACGGCAGTCGCCAAGTAAACGGTGAGACCATTTGTTCAAGGATTTTTTTCTTTCTCGCTCAGTTTTACTGAAAACACTCGGTTAGAACTTTTCATCGCGTCAAGTTCACGAACAACATCGCTAAAATGTCCGAAGCTCATTTCGACGAATACGAACACTACAACTTCGACATGGACAAGCAACTGTACTCCGGCTCGTCAGGAAAACAAAGGACGAAGAGAGAAGCCAGCGAACACACTAATCACCAGGACCCATCAGGACATTCGAGGAAAATCGCCACAAAGCTCCAAAACACCGAAGCCAATCGAAAAGAAAAACGCTGACGTTCGATTCAACAAATTTCGGTGTGATTTTTCGTGTGGACTCCTAACGGTATACCTTTTCCAATGACACATTTCTTTCTTGGTTTCGTTTGAATTTCTAATTTACTAGAAATAAGAAGTAGACTTATGTTTTCTTTCTAGTCTATAACGACTACATAAAAAAAAATGAGAGCAGCTATTTTTCTTTAAATAAATAGCTAAAAAAAAAATGTTTTTTCTTTTTGTGCTTTTTGTTAATTGATCATAGAATAGTTACTTACAATATTGTATCGTTACGATTGTAATAAACCTATTACTGTGATCATTCTGCCGCTTATTTACCACTGTTTCCTTTTGTCTGTTGTGACGGCTGATTGGCTGCTTCAGAACAATGGCGACCTTGCGCAAGACGATTTGGAACAAAAGCTCGCTACGAGGGTCGCTAAAAGCGGAGGTCAACAGGTGGAGTTGTTTATTGAATAATTGAGAACTTGCTTGAGTTGGATCGAAGTGAAAAGATAAATTAACGCTAATTAAGTGGGTATAGAAAATCCTCGGACCAGGCGCATGGAGGCTCATTTCTTCAACATGGGGGAAATGGGGAAAACAGTGGATGCGGCGGGTCACAGACCCATTCTAATCGATTCAGGATCCAAAATTTATTGGAAAATGATACCCCACACGCCAAGGTACCGGAAATCTCGAAAATACATAGTCAAAATGGGTGATATATACCCAATTTGACCCATAACTTCTTCCGGTGGGTGCCTGTCTTCGTTCTGGGACCCATTTCATTGAATTCAGCGTCCAAAATTTAGTAGAAAATGATACCCCACTCGCATAAATCGCCCAAAATCTCGAAAATCCATTTTTCAAAAAACACATTTTGACCCCTACCCCGCCCAAATTTGGTCCGATCGGGCTGAAAAGACCGTCCTAGGCCGGGAACGGACCCCTGACCCAAATTACAGATTTTTGGAAAATTTTCTACTACCAAAAGCGGCGCGTACGGCGGACGGACATCGACCTTTTTTGATCTAAACACCATGAAACGTACAGAAAAAAATTTTGAGCCGAATCGGAGAGGTTGACCTTTTGCATGAAAACGTAGGTTGATTATTCAAGGAATAACCAACCAAAACACAGGCCACCGGTTAATAGTGAGGACTGGAATCAGCGGAGGAGCCACAGGGTAGATATAACGAAAAGTAGAAGACAAAATGGTTTAGTTATAAATTTCAAAGTGTATTTTGCTCGTTACATTTGTTGGCAGGTTTCATAACTAACAGGATGATGATTAAAAATAGTCGAAAATATTTATGTAATTAAAATGTTAACTGCTGGGTTCACGTGCACGTCTAGGATTTTGAAAATGAGTAAAAGAAGCAAAATTCTTATGAACAGAATCTTCTTTGAACTGATGAAGATCCCGTCTTTCACATAAATTGCTAAAAGTATTGCACCAATTTTAATTAATTACTCCTTAAATCAACCCATGTTTTTTCTTCAATTTGCTCCAAAATTAGACAGTTTGCGTTTCATAATGTCTAGTTTGAAGCCGAAATATCCGTCCTCCGTCTATGGTAGTAGAAAATATTGAAAAATTTTGATCAGGGACTTCTTACTGACTCAAGTTGGTCCTCGAAACATTTCAGCCTGATTTCGGTTGGCTATTCCCTAGGAATATTCAACCTAAGTTTTCATGCAAAAAGTTCCGATTCGGCCCAACATTTTTTTTCTGGGTGTTTCAAGATGTCTAGATCTAGATCAAAATTCGCAAATGTCCCTCCGCCGTACGCAAATTTTGGTAGTAGAAAAATGTCTTAACATCTGAAATTCCGGCGGTCCTCTGGACGCTATTTTGAAACATGTTTCTCAAAACATTTCTGCTTATTCAGACCAAATTGGGGGTCGGCGATTTTGATCCATATTTGGAGAGGGTATGTGTAAAAAGGTGTTTACTAAAAGTTTATTTTTGGAATATTTTAAAAACTAGGCATAAGGGGTCACATTTTTCACCAAATTTTGGACACTGAGATGAGACCCGCACGATAGACGGAGGTATGGGTTAAAATGGGGACCTACTTAGTTATTTCAAAAGTGAGTTTTCGAAATTTTTGGAAACTTGAGCGTGAGAGGCATCATTTTCCACTAAATTTTGCGCGCTGAACCGTGGTAGACACTCACTGTTTTCCCCATACTCTTGCTCTAAGGAATAATAGATTGTGGACGAATTTCGCAGCGTTTTTAAAACGATTTTCAAGCATAACATTCCAAACATCAGTACTAAATCAACGTATATTCAAGAATATTCAAAGAATTTTATTATTATTTTTATTTACATTTACACAAATGTAATTTCTAACTTTATAGTACTTTCAGAAAAATGTTGCAAAATCAGTTCATGTGTTCGGTATTGATTTGCATAGTAAAGAAGGAAAATTAATAAGTTGAAATCGAGGAAAAGGGACACAAAATTTGGGAAAACGCGATTTTCTAAGGAGCTAGTGCTAAAGCTCGGTAGTCCGGCCTCTTGAAGATGTATTATATCTTGCTAATCTCCCCTGTTTCTTGAAAAAGGTACATTTCTAAATGAGATATCTAAAAAGGAAAGTCTTTTGGCATGGTTGTCGGATAGGGCTATATTTGAAAACGATAAGCGAAAAAAAATATAAGTTTTTTTTATATATATTACACATACACTTCACGTAACAAACGTCAGCAGAAATGGGAAAACTCATTATTATTTGCACTTCACTTGAAAATAACAACCATTTACTTCAATGCACACCGCCTCAACAAGGTAAATAACACTAGTGTTTCAACACGGATCAGTTCCCCTCGGACTTGCACCAGTAGAGTTAAATTACTCGGGCGAAATTAAACTGTCGGCTTCCATGGCCGACAAACGTCCAGAACGTTCCCGAATGGACAAGTCCTCCTAAACGTTTTATGGATGAATGTGGCCCAACCCGGTTCAACGCCTGATGGCTTAAAAAACGCCAATCTGAAACATGGGTTCATTTACAAGGCATCGTAAATTAGCCACGTCCTATTTACATTACATTATACTTCTTCAAATATTTTATATTTTAGGAAAATGTTCAACTCATTTGGTAAAATACAAAATTCTTTTGGTAATGACCGATGAGTTATTCAACAATATGCCTGGCTGTTTCTTTACGCAATGAGCACCCATTTCTTATCAGTAAGGCACTTTCTTCCGAAAAATGAGAAAAATACCGGAAATTCCTAAACTTCATTCTTGTTAACGTAGATGCCTGTATTTGTGGAGCAACGCGAGAACGATTATGTTTACTACAAAAATGCAACGCAAATACCTATTTTAAAAAACTTGGGATATGTTTGGCGTTACTTTGTTACAACCCCATTATTTGACGTTGTGTCTTTGGAATGGCTCGCAATTTGAATGATCACAGAACCAGGCCCAGCACGCCTGACTACCTCAATGATGATTGTGATTCTCAAAAGTGAAGGTTGTTTGTTAACTTGAAAATGAGGTTCATTGTGCGTTGATATATTTGTTTAGGGGCGAGATTCTGTTTGGGGTTGCATCTGCAATTGACTTTTTCGATAAGCTTCTATAGCAATTGAAATGTTCTTGCTCTTCAAAGCTCATTGCTTAACAAAGTAATCACGATTCTCAGTTTACCATCATTGTTTCGAGTGGCACCTCCCCTTAGTAGTGAGTCAACATTTTCAATTACAGTATCAGTATTAATAGGTTAAGCGGACCAACTTGGGATTAAAAATGCGACCACTCTGGAGCGTCTAAGGAAAACGTAGGAAAGTTGAGGTTTTCAAAGTGACCACAAGAATAATGACACGAAATATAACGGAGAGGAATTATAGGTTTACCTTATAGAGGAGCGAAATCCAGTGTGCACACCTTTAAGGTCCCGTCGCAGGTGGATTCTACGTTCCTTTAAACCTTGTAACAAAGTTTTGGGAGTTGTTAGCAGACTTTTACACAGGACGAGAACACAATGACAAGAATAATTCACGTAATGAAATTGTGATGAAAGTCCCACTTACATCGACGATTTTTTACAGTAAGGTCCGATTTCATGACGACGCACATGCGCCATCAAATGTGAATTCATGCGAAATGTCTGGAAGCAGTATTCGCATTTGAAGGGTCGTATGACGGAGTGGCAAGCCATATGACGGTTGAAATAGGAGAATTTATCAGTTTTGTAGGCGCAAACATCGCAGATGAACTCGATTGGGACTTCGTGAGTTTCCAAATGGACTCGCAGCTCTTCGGCTGAAGGGAAGATTTTTTCGCACTCTTTGCACTCGTGTTCCAAACCTTTGTGCTCGATCTGATGCTCTTTGAGCTCCTTGTGGATTTTCGTTGAGTAGTCGCAGTGAGCACAATTGTACACTTTGTGTTTCCGAACGTGAGTGTTGAACTCTGGCTTGTTGATCGTAACGAACGAGCACTCTCCACACACGTATATACTTGGTTCTTTTGAACTCACCGCGTCGTGGCATTTCATGTGTGACTCGAGGCTGACTTTTTGTCGGGTCGCGTGGCTGCAATACGGGCATTGGAAAGGTTTCTCGCCCCTATGTATCAACATGTGTCGAGTTAAATTGCTCCGATTGGCCGTCTTGAAACTGCATTCAGTGCAGGCAAACGGTTTAGAGCCGGAATGCGTCCTGTAGTGTTTTTGCAAACTTTCCTCAGACCTGGTCATGTACTCACACCGTGGGCAGTAATAAACTTTATTCGTCAAATGTTTCCTCATATGCCGCCGGAGTCTAGATTTAATTTTAGTTTTAAATTTACAAAACCCACACTGAAGAATTTCACTCGAGCGATTCTCTCCTGAAACAGAATGAAACGAGAAATTTTCAGTCTAGAATAGGTTATGTAGCGATCCCCTCATGAGCGCTATCTGATGCCAAATCACCCCAGGAGCTTCTCTACTCATCAACGGCTCATCTGAACTCACCCACCCAGAACTTGTCCAGTATTGTGTTGCTAATGTTGTTAGTTGTATTGTATGGAAGCATTGCTAAAGAGCACATGGTTTCTTAAAAGAGTGGAAGAAGCTGAAAGATGCACAAATGCGTATTGAGTTCTGATTGGCCATTGTCTAGGAGTCGGTGGCGCCAATGTGAGATCACATTTTTGTTCACATTGACTTTTGACGTATTGATAAGTTTGATATTTTGCGCGTTTGTGCAACGTCACGACTGCGCAGAACCCAATCGTGCAGGTGACTGTCAACCGATTAACACCAATTTCTGATGTTTGTAGCAAATTGACTGTTGGTTGGATTGGTGAGTAAAACCGGTCGTTTTTGAGCCATTGTGTTGTATTTTTTTACGACAATCGATGGTTTAATTAAATTTTGATTGAAATAAACCATCAAGTGAACTCAGCCATACCAAAATCATACACCAACTGAGGAACGTATTTTAATGGAAAGTTTACCTAACCTAGTTCGATTACAACAGATTACTTTTTTCCTCCGAACAAATGAAATGGGACCAATATCAAAATCACAATAATAATCCACAAAGAAAACCAGCTGGTTGAAACAGAATTTAGTGTAGTTTCCAGAAAAATCTGGGAACAACCTGAATACGATATCTCATCTGTGAGGAGTTCAAAACAAAGTTATGAGTTTGTAGAGGTGAATGATACGTTTGGCGTACTTACTCAAGGCTTTTTTTCCTTTGGGCAGCCTTTCTTCACGGAAGTAAGAGTGTTCAATTAAAACGGAGTACTCTCCGTCCACGGGTGATATCACTGCGAAAGAAAGCAAGGAGAAAATCAGGCCGACTAGGTCGTTATTTTAGAACACTAGAAAATAATACTATACAGGCCTGGACCTTAAAAAAATAATCAAAATCTCGGGGGAGCTCGGTAGTCTAGTGGAATAGACGAAGGATTGGTGTGGTACTCCGAGTGGCCAGGGTTCGAATCCTGGCTAGAGCAACTTAATTGTTTGTCTTGACCCTCATATTCGTCCTCTTCACTTAAGGGGGTGAGGCAATAAGTAGCCACGAGCGAAATCGTCAGATCAATTTACGATCCTCTTTGGAGGACGGCTGACGACGTCCGCGACACCTGACCAAGGTAGTCGGACGAAAATCCAAGGTGAAAGTCCTTGTTTACTTTACTTTACTAATCAAAATCCATTCACTAAGGAACATAATATGGTTACCCACAATTTCCTTGTATAAATGATTTGGGGCTCAAGGCTCAAATGGAGCATATGGGCAACATTTCAGATCATTTTTCGAGGCATTTAAAAGGCCGCTTTTGGGTGGCGACGGGCATTTTGAATTTTAAATCTGTAAGCTTCAAAACGTAAAAAATGAAAGATTGAGGAGATATTTTAAAAGTTTACTTACAAATAAAAGAAATAAATAAGTCTGATAAGAACAATAAACCAAAATGTCTGTATTCTCACATAAACTGACAAACGAAACAATCCTCTCACGTACCTTCTTCAAAAACCTGTTGCTCTTTTATATTTCTAACGCTGGGGTCCATTGATCTAAGCATACTTGTGTAGTTTTGTTCTTTCATATCATGAGACGCTTCAGGAACTTCATTTTCTTTCTGTTCAAATTCTTTCAACTTCCCGACATCTTCGTGGATGTTTTCACCAAGTGACGAGAGGATTTTCTTGATATCCGATTGAAAACCAAACTCATCTTCTAACGTGGTAATTATGACACTTGATACCCTTTGTAGGAGCTGTGAAGAAAGCAAAACAGCAAATAGATTGTAGGTATAGGTGTGTCTGAGATCGCATTGATCGAAATAGCGGAATTCACTTTCCAAGGCTTTGAACAGATTTTTCTTCAATTGCCCAGAATGTGAAAAAAAGCTTTTTGGATTTTCAAACCTTACTTAAGCCTTATGAATCGTAAATATCAGTTATCTTGAGCATATAATTATAATGATAATTTGTCATCCATTTTTTAATCTCACCTTGCTAATAACGTCGATGATAGTCTCTTCGACATTGGCAACGAGGGTATCCGTGATTACTGTACCCGTTTTCAAAACGGACGAGACCATTTTAGTCGCTTCGAACACGTCTAGTAAGTACCACTCGGCGATGGCGTGGCCCCTCTCGTCAGTACCGTTTAAGGCTATCAATTTAGGCCTGTGGGGACATAAAAATATGTTAACAGGACACCTGAATATTGCGTCTTCTTCGGCGCCAGCGCATTTACGTACAAATTAGGCGGTAGCAACCGATTCAAAGGTGAGCTAAATGTCCGAAGAACGATAGTTGATGGTAAATACATATTGATTCACCTCACTGGAGCAGATTCAACTTGATCAGGAGAGTCTCTACTGGTAGCTTTTTTCCGTCTGTTCTGTTTCCTTCTCACACCGGAGCCACTTTCGGGGGTAGGATTGGTAGACCTTTCGATGATAGATTCACTATCGCTCTCGGAATTGTTCTTCTTTCGATTGGGCTTCCTTAATCGCTCAGGAGACGATTTGTTTCCAGCTTCAGGTTTGTTGGAGGCGATAGGAGACCCATCCACTTTTTTTCTGCCTTTCTAAAATATGATTCAGGATTTGTCAATAAATTGGAAGAACTGGAGAAATTTGTCAATAAATTTGAGAAAATCGATGTAGCCAAAAACCGAGTTTGGTAATGATAATTTTTTCAGCTAACTTTTTCCGAAAGTTGCTCAGTTTGCCCTACTTCTTCGAGGTTAGGCAGAATTCGACGAGTCCTGATTTTCTTGGTTGGGAGAACTCCAGAGCCTGAAAATTCAAATTTTCCATAAAACTCAAGTTTAACCTGCACGATGCTAGAGAAGGAGTTTGCCATTCACAGGGACAATCTACAAATTAAAATTCGCTCAAGCAATAAAATAGGTAATTTTCATTCCGGCCAAACAAACCTGTTTTCTTGGGTGTCCTTTTGCGAGCACTCCTTCTCAAGGCGTCATTTTCATCCCCTGATTTTCCACCAAACATGGACGGTACTGCGTCATACTTCAGGGTCATACCCTCGTCTTCATTGACGATGTCGTTCGGAGAAAAGTGAGCCTGAAATGGGAATTTGGCCATGATAAGCCGGTGATAAAAAATAATGATAGAGCGCAGAAAAGACATGGAAATAGGAAATTCGACTTCTTATTCCCTACCACACAGCAATCAGTCATTTAGTTCGTTCGTAACGTTATTGAACAGTAATAGTTTGCAAAAGGCTTGGTTCCTCTCAAGAGGTTACCTCACAAACGGCGGACGACGGAGGTAAGTCATTTCTACCGATGTTAGTTTCCCACTGAGTTTTCAATTTAGGTTCCATTGGCATCAGAAAGAAGGCAAGGTCGTCATTCGAATTGTTGGAACATCCCAGAGCAGCACAGCGGACCAGTCCCCCATCTCCACCATTATCATCAGCCATATTTGCCGGGGCTAGAACACAAACCATGTCTTGCCTCAAATACCCATGTGCAACAAGTGATGGCAACAGTCTAGGAAAGGGAAACGTGTCGTCTCTCGTGGGAACATTGCCAATATTTTCTTAGATGATCGCTAATACTGAGTTATAGGTAACACAAACATTTCCTCAACCGATCAACAGTTATCAAACCGTGATCATGAAAGTGTCTTCTAACGAAACTTTTCTCCTCCTTATGAGGCTTAACTGAGCTTAGAACATCAGGTTTCGGTTTGTGCAGATATCATCATCTGATTTAGTCACGATTATAGCAGAAATGGGCTCTTCAACCATCCAGAACAAGTTACCTTAGGCTCAGCAATCCACTCCACTTGAGTATCTAACTTCACGCAGTACTATCTTCAGTACGTTTCAAAATAAGATAGAAAATAAAGATGTTGTATATATTTACAACCTAATAGACAGTTATCTGTATTAACAATTTAAAAGGGATAAATCGAAGCTTAAAAAACAGTAAAACAACTCTATTAGTCTTGATCTGTAGTTTGTTTAGAAATTCAGGTCCTTCCTTAGTCAACTTCTTATTTGAGCTCTCGTTTTTTGATCCACTTCACTGAGCGTGGTGAACACAAAACTGTTCTTGATTTAATTTTTTCGATTTGCACTCCTTTGAGCTATAAGTTCTGCTAGAACTATCATATTCAATTATTCGAGGGAGTAATCGAGCAGGGATATTACATTTAAGAATAGTTGCAATATTTTATCAATTTCAGGTCTGCTTATAGCCAAAGAAGTTCGATGTGAACGTGCATGTCGCTATTGATTCAATAGACTATTCTATCCAAAAATTGATTCAATCTGGAGAACCCTACAGACGATGCAACTAGAATTACTGAGCAAAAATAAATACTCTGATCGCTATTTTGATTCACTCGTCGAGTTATGCTACATTCCGAGGCTGTCGCGAGAAGCCCCGCTGCAGATTAGCCAACCTTCGCGGTACGAAATCCCGAGACTACCGCGTTGTCACCTTGCGATAACGATGTCCATGTTCTTTTCGACGTGAATAATTTAACCATTTTCATCTAATGAGGTAAATTCACATTGCTGCGATGTTTCTTCGTTCCCTCTTATCGTAAACTCCCTTCACACCCTGAAGGGCGCAGTATTATATTGGAAGCAGTAACTGAGACGCTAAGGAATAATTGGCAGTAGTAAATATAAAAGTTGTAAACACCTCTACAAGCAAATAAAAAATAATATAAGTAAATAATATGAATAAGAAATAATATATCCTAATATGAATAAGTAAAAAAAAAAAAAAAATTGTTGAATGTGTGCTTCAGCGCTATTTTCAAAAAAAGAGTGAGAGAGAAGAAAAGAATAATTTGTTGAATTTCAAATGTAATCTTCAGTTCGCTTTCAGGTTATAGAAATTATCTATATCAAGGCTTCGATTCCCCATTCGAACGGGGACAAACCGATTATGTGGAGCAATAAAAATTGGTAAAATGTCGCCATCCGCATCGTAGAATTAGAAAAAAAATTAACCTTGTATGGGTTGACGTTTTATGTTTACTACTGTCGAGGTTAATTTCCATAAAGGTCAAATACTTGAAAAAAAAAAACTTCGTTTAAGGTTTAAATTGGTCCAAAATCGTGTAAGCCCGATCGCCGCAAACAGGGTGTGGTTGAATGAGGGTACCTATATCGAAAATAACCACCCACACGCGAGATACACTCTTATAAATGAACCAATGTGGAATTATTACCCACGGCTGTTTGATTCACGTTTGGACTATTTTCTGAAAAAACTGAAGATCAGTTTGAGGGAAACGGCGAACTCGATGCCTCCTGCTCTCGAGTAAAGTTATATCCAAAAGTAGAAATATATAATATATATTGTTGTCTAAGAATGACATTGATTGTCATTACCATGTACAAATGCACCACTCCGGTTTCACATTCTCTTAAAAACGCTTACACTTATTTTTATACAGATGCATTCAGTTCTTTCTTCAATATCTCATTTGAAATGGCTGAACGAAGTCAGATTTCATATCTCCTAAAAAGGTAGCTTTTTAGGCTTCAAGCCAAAAATGACTACAGGAAGTAACTTCTTTATACTTACTTCGAGTTCAACCCTCCTTCTCTATGCTCCAAATCAGATTTCATTCAGGCTGATATCTAACACGCACCTCGCTATGTCCCCACTTTTTAATGTTATTTCCTTCCTTTCGAAAACGTTAGAGAAGGCTGAAATGGTGAAACGTACCAACTCACTTTCCCTCATCTCGTACCTACCTAAGAGAAAGTTTTCGAGGCTTTATGAAGTTTGCTCGAGCGTATAAAATATTATCTCACTAAAACTTTTTGAACAGGGAAGTGAGTTTCCATCTTCCCAAAAACGAACGCGGGAGGCGAAATAGGCATTTAAATTACACAGTTCTATTCCCCTCTCGGGTATACCTATTTATTTTTTGAATTTCTCTTTTTCTTCACGCACTTTTGGAAGACACCCTACATAATGTATTTACTCTTTACATCGCTTTCACAGTTTGATGTTACAAATCGAGATGGTACCTATTCAGTAATTCGAGTATCTACAGCTCCTCTCTAACGCACTGAGGAAGAAACTCTATAGGGTCAAGAATCAAATCACTGAGGTACGGTTATCTTAAATTTTCATAGTTCATTCTTGGTAGGTAGGTAGGTAGGTAGGTATTGTTATCGTTGTGCAACAGGATACAATACAATCGTAAATATTTTTTAGGTTAGCGTGCAGTTTTGTAGATTGGTACCTAAAACTGAACGGATTTCGTTGAATTAGTTGACAAAGGTGCCTACTTGGAGCTAACGTCGATTTTCGGGAGACGTTTTCTTCTTCGAAGGGTAAAGAGAGAGTTCAACAAAGTCTACAGAAAGTTAGATGCTTTCAAAGGACGAGTTTCATTAGTAAATCCCGGTTCTAAAGCCAAAATAGTCAGCGTCTGAACAGTTTCAGTCTCTGTGAGAACTTCCGTATAGTTTCTCAGCTTTTGGAGCTGAACAACTCAATTTGGAGTTTCTTAGTTCGTTTTCAATTTAAACTACGACGATGATTCTCCAGTACGAAATGGGCGTGGATAAGCGAGAAAATGCTCTCTGTGTAAGTGAAGACCTCCAATGCCAAGTCCGCCCCTTTTCGTTTTGATACCCTTATAAATTACTGGCTTTCCCACCCGCCAAAATGAGGGGCGGAGAGTTGAACAACTTCGACATTTTACCAAGAGAAAGAATGAGGTAGAATGTCTACCTATTTGCGCCTTGTGATATGTTGAAAGAAGGGTTTGTAAGATATTTTTGAGTAAATTTTTTAATAATAAAACAAGTAGGTTTCCTTCGTATATGTTTAATTACAGTGAGTACTTGCATGCTATTGATCTGATGAAAACGGGGAGGCGGAGGTAGTTGTGGTGGGGGCAGACCCCGCCGAACGAGGCTAGCCACCCCTCAGTGTGTGCCAGACCGTTCAACTTGTTACATCGGGAAAACTTGGATTTTTCAACATATACAAACCCCCCTTCATTGCAAAAAATTAGTTTTTATACACGGCAAATCCGATTTTCGTCCCCACTTCTTGCAGAAAGACGCGTCGTGCAAAAACTTCAACCGTGGTCAGAATTCTTTCATATTTGTATAATTTCAAAATATCGAAAAATAACAGTTTTCCAAAAGGTATCTCTCCCTTCTCAATCTGCACATTCGAAAAAATCTGTGATAATTCTCGAGGAAAGTGTCGAAAACCCCTGTGATAACTGCGTAACTGTTGTTGCTAACTGTAGCTCAATCCCTGAACATCGAATCCTCGTACACGTGTGGATTACGTTAATTTGGTGAGTTCGAGGGAAATAATCATTCCTCTCTAAGTCATTCCTCCGATCATGTTACGTGCGGTGGCTTCTGTTGTTTATTTGACTACAAATTTCATTTAGAATGCACTCCATTCGTGAGGACCAGTATTGAGACCAGTATTTCGAAACTTGAAGGTTTTTTTGCTCATTTTTTTTTATTATTTTTTTTTAGCCAGTCAGATAGACTGTTGAATAAATTTATAACATATCTAGCAAACAAAATTCTTAAGAAATTTTCAGTTTATTGTCGACCTCTTATTTTTTCTCCTCTTGTATTTCGTTCAAAAGAACGTCAATTCAATCACCGGTAAAACTTTTTGGACATTTACAATCGACCGCTGGTTCATGTAAATCAAATTTAGATTTACGAGCTCGCTACACATAGCATTGGTACCTTCCTGTCAATCTATTTTAATTGAGAAGTTACGGTACCTACCCCTATTATTACGAGAATATCACTAAATCTGTAATCTGTTCCTGCATCTAGACATCCATGAACAGTTTTGATCCGCCAGTACCACACACAGTTGCATGTGCCTTATGGTGTCTTGTTCAACGTTCTCTTCTGCCGTCACCTGAGAATGACATCTAAGTACCTTTTTACATTCTTTATTTTGCAGATATATCGTGGAGGCTGTGCTGAAAGCCTCTAGCGGAAGGTTCGGGAAACTAGCAAGTGCCAACATGTCGTCCGCCTGATCCCTTGAAAACCCTGAGGGTCGTTCTAAAAGAGGGACTCAACGAAGACCTAAAAAACCCGCTGTTGGATCTTCAAGTTTCTCTAAAGCAATTCCATCGAAATCGGTCGCTTCCTCCCTTCCTAGTGAGCCCGCGTGTTCATTGAGGAGTCGTGTCGCGTCGGTGGTGACTTCGGTCGTATCATAATTTCGGACTTCGGGAGTTTTGACGCGGGATTTTCGCGAGTGATCCAGTGCGCGTTTTGTCGGGGCGGTAACTACATAATTCCCGGACTCAAGGGAACCGATTTCAAAAGATTTCTCGCTACCTAAAAGGTGACACATGGGAGTTAGTCTAGACTCGGACGCTCTATAACAGCGATTTTCTGAACCTCCAGCCAAATGTGAGTACTTTCTTGATTATTTCCTTGTTGAGAAAAAAACTGACCTTAAATCTCGGGTCAGCATGTGTCCCTATTTTCCGAAATTTCCTCAAAAAATATCCCGTTCCTCACCCAACATTTGTAGGTTGACCTGGATTCATTGCCACAATGGCCGCCACCACCTTATTTACGCCACCCTGTTCCTTTTGGGACCAAATCCTGCAAGATATTGGCGCATTCTGTACCCCCAGTTGGCGTAAATATTTTACCAATATTTCAGCCGGCAATTCACTCAAAAGGGTTGACTTTTTTTATTCGCAACTATGTGGCGGTTAGGGAATTTTAGTGTGGTCGAAAAACATGTTGAGGAATCCGCAGGACATTAATTTATTCGTTGTCCATAATATTTTAAATTGCAATTTTCTTATTTTGTTTGCATTATGAGGCGCTAAGGAATTTTGTGCTCATTTAATGTTTACCATCTGCGTTATGAGAAGATCTAGGAACCTGATTGAGACTGCATCATAGTCCCGATTATTATTATTCCCTTTACCTTCCAAGCACAACAGATTTGAAGGAGGGGTATAACCTCTGCGCCGTTCGAACTGTGTAATTGCATAAATTTACGTAACCCAGCGACGCGTCAGTAAAGTGCGTGAAGTAAAAAGAAGGTGGGGGTGGATGACCAGTTGCCGAGTGGATACTTCGTGGTAGTCAGGTGGAACACGCATGAATAACTTCAACTCATCAACAGGATAATCAAAATGTATACTCACACTCACTTCAATGGAACGGCTCAAAGGCAATGGGGGAAAATCCACATTTCATATTAAACAGACTCCCAGATAAGTCAGTTTTGGTTTATCGTTCAAAAGGACTTGGTTGATATTCATATGGGAATGATACACCAATTTAATCGTGTCGACAAAAAATTATTTTTTCTCCTCGAATATTTTTTTTTGTTTTGCTCTTCGTAGATCGTTTTTTCCTGAAGAGCTTGAAGCATGGAACTTATCAAGATAATTTATTTAATCACTCCCCAAGGAACTCAGTTAGTTACCGATTTAGAACCTTGCAGCACGGTTGTAACAATAACTGCTGGAGGACCATGACTCACATAAATTTGCCGAACCATCTCTTTAAAAAGGTAAGGGAATACTAAAATATCCAATCCAACATTCAATTGGAATTTAAGCAGGATTTTAAAAAATAACACTCCAAAACAGGACCAACTGTATGTATGGGCTCATATACATCAGTTATCACTGAACACATACGCTGTTAAATTCATTCAATTTATTGACTAGCGAACCTCGTCGAACTGTACAGTTTCGACTACCCTTGAAATCTAAATGTAATTGTAAATGTATCTGGTGTATGTTGGTATTTTCACATACTGTGTAGCATCTCCGTTGGTATTGAAGAGACACTTAAGTGCAATTATGTTTGAAACCCTACTATCTTCCTGATGGGCTTGCTCTTATACTGATCAAATTATAGGGCCGATTTCGGCCTCAGAAATACGCTAAAAATTGTAATGTGATGATTTGGAAGACGCTGCATATTATTCCAAAATGTAGGTGTAGGTGGAATTTGCTCAAGTGGTTTCTCCTGCATCTGCGACAGGAACACAAAAAGACAGACAATTTTGTTTAATAAATCACCCGAGTTCAAAATATCCATTTTTGACTCCATGCTGCCCCCTTTCACGGAAATCGCGTTTGTTATTGAATGAAAATTGGTATTTTCACTATGAACCCTTGGACTAAGAAAATCTGGTAAAAACCACATTCAATCTCGTTCTCTATGTACGCAGCAATCGGCAAAACCTATCTCAACTGATTCACCGTCCATAATTTAGTGGGAAATGGTTTTTCGTTCACCTCAAGATCGTCCTTTCCCGAAAACTACCTTTTCACCCTCCTACTCCTGTCGGAAGGGCTCTAGAATTAGCTTACAGAAGTTCTTTGCAGAATGAGGCTCAATGATGGTGAATTTGAAAAAGAGGACCCATGTAGAGAAAGATTCGATTCGTTACATGAAATAAATAACTGTTTTTTTCGAAAAAGCTCTTCACGTATATTTTAATGCTTATCAGTCAGCTCTTTAAACAAATAAAGAAAAATCTCTCTCGCTCTGAATTTCAGGACGACGAGAAGAGTAGTAGGATTGTAGGATTCCAAATTTCTGCTTTATATTTTCCCTTCCTGACGATGCATTCATTATTCATCAGGCCGTCGGGTTTCTTCAATATTCATCTGGTTTGATCATGTTTCAGGAAGAAAAAGAAGAGAGATATAAAGTTGGTCCAGAGCTAGGAATCGGAAAAAAGGATTCGGAAGCAGTTTTTCCATAATTTATTAACGCCTGCATCTATTTAAGTGTTGCTGAACTTTTTACTTAACTGTGAATTTTTCCACCTTTCTACAAGCAACACAGTTGAACGTACTCCGGTGATTTCGTTCGATTTTATTCAGTTGAACTGGACTTGAGTTGTTCAAATCAAAAACCCATCTGAATGGTTAGCGCCAGCTTGTGCTATCTGTCCACCGAAATCGTCTTAATTTTGCGCTCTGTTTCCTAGAGCAATTCTGTTGAGGGTTGCGGCTGAATTGATAAAGGTTTTGAAGCCCTTTGCAGAAAAGAGAGACATACTTTTACATTTTATTATAAGTATTTGAAGTATATTGAAATGTCTTTGCTAACGTAAGGAAAAAAATAAAACATTTCGTTTTCCATCAAGTAACAGCAAAACACGAGTTTGCAATCGCGTTTTTGACTATTCAAACAACACCACTGTCTGTTCATGCAGTGTATGCTTTTGAAGTATGAAGCTTGAAGATGTCGCTGTACAACCCTCGAGTTTTTAAAAGTGAAAATGAATTTGGGACTGTCAGTCTATATATCAATCTATTGTCATTTTCGACCATCGGACCATAAATTTGTATCCTATCTTGAAAAAACTTCTATTTTGAAGACATTTTCCGGGGACACATGTTTTAGGTTAAATCTAAGCGGGTGGCTTTAAGCCCCATTTTCATCATCTGAACTTGCAGCGGTTTTTTTTTCAGGTCCATATTGTTATAAGAATTTGCAACTGGTGCGTTGCTCTTTTTGTATTTTCCTCTCACATTGTTTTTGGTAATTTTTGGTCACTCGATACTTCCACATTTTCCTGAAGTTCATATGGATATTCAGTATTTTAAGAACCCAAAAACCATCTTCCGTGTAAGTAGCAGCGTATTTTCAAATCTCTCCCTTTCTTCGGCAGTTTTTACTGTACATACAACTTGAAACAATATTTCTCTGGAAATGTAACACAAGATTGCCATAAAAATACAAAGAGTGCACAAAATTTACACAGTTTTTGATAAGTCTGTGCTATCCAGAGCTCTACTAAAGGCTATAATTTACTACATTTCTAATAGTATCAAAAGAGAAACGCATTTCTCTCGTGATTGGAGAGGCTGGCGGTCGATAAAACAAGTTGGAAAATTTATGGGTTTGCAGTACATTCAAGAGAAGGGATATTTAGCATAGTAAATTTAGGAATTTTACAGACTTAATTCTTCAGTTGTTACATGTTGTCTTTGGTATTATAATTTTTGACCGAATCCTACGTCCGAAAATGTTCAGCGCTTTTCAATCAATTTCGTACTTGACGTACTTCTACGTTTTCCCTCTTGGTTCAGCCAAACGTTTTGAAGTTGATTAGCATGTAAATTAACTCCATCTCTTTCCCCCCTTTCGTGGGAAAAACGCGGGAAAGTGGTATCTACATTACGACGAGGCGTGGGTGAAGTGGTTGAATAATAATTTACCTGTTCCGTTCTATATTGATCGCTTCAAAAATACTGGGCCATCTATTTCACTTACGTTGTCAGTGTCAGATTTCACGGATTTTCCGCCTGAAGATCATATTTATCAAGTATTTTAATTTTTGTATTTCTTGGGGTAAATTTATTCTCTGTTCAGGAGATGATGTTAGTGCTGTAATGCTGGAAGGTGGATTGTGGGAGTAAATAATCGATTGTTCCGATTATGAGTTATTAATTAACTCTTATTGTAATTGTTGTTACTAATTGAAAATTGCTGAAAACGTTAGTTGTCGTAGAATTGAAAACTTTTTGAAATGAATGATGAAACGTTTTTTCTAAAAAATGAAACTTTGTCCTGACCCAGTACAAACACAATCACTAAATAACACCTTTTCAACCGAACGAAACTGATTTCTTCTCAAACAAATGAAACCAAATTTTGCGGGAATAAATTCATTTGTAGAACCATATCCGAGATGCCAATGTGACCTCCAGCCGAAGTCAATATTCATTCCTCCTTTTCAACATGGTGCCGCCATCTACACGTCCTCCTTCCTACATTTGATTGGTTCATTCGTTTAAAAACAGGCTTTGTTTTGGGGTTTTATTTCAGAATGTGAACTAGATATTCCTAAAACCAACGGTCTGTTCAGAAAATTACCTACCCCTGGTAATTTCCTATTTGGAAATGTAAGAAAATGTCATGACGGTCACGAAGTCGGAGAAAACTGTAATATAAAGTAACGACCTATTTTTTTTTCTTCCAAACATTGACTTTTACGGCTTTATACGCTTTTCTAGATTAACTCGAGTGCCAGTGTTGCACCTTTGATGTTGTAAAGGTTCTTCGTCGCCATAAAAGGCGGAGGAACGAGGGGAAAATCCAACGAAACGATGAAGTTAAAGTAGGCGTTGAAAATGCTGGTTCATTTTATTTTCTACGACCCCGGGTTTTCTAAAGGGGCCGTTTTAGTTTACTTCCAGTATTCCACAGCCGATTGGTCTATTTACCTCTGGATTGTTTTACCGAGTGAAGCGAACATAGGAACGGTTGCGGAAGAGGAAACTGCACGTTTAATCAACGATCATGCCTTTTCGAAAGCGGAATTCCAGTCCGTTTCCGTTCTGCGTTCCTCATTCGTGGAATTCCTTCGCGAAGGAGTTAGGATTCATTCGCTAGAGAAATTTTGGGGAGGAAGGGACTGTTTGAATTAACTTCGGGCTGGTCGAGGATTTCGTTTGCCGAACCGTGATCTAATTGACAAATCGAGCTTAAAATTGGAATTAGGATGTCCCAATTTATTAGCGATGGCCTCTTACGCCATCCCTGTTCTTCTCAAGCATGTTTTTCTCCGGTCTATGCGATGGGTCCTCTTCTTTAGCTTTAAAATTATAGCGAGCGTGGTTCTTATCTATACATCTCTGCTGCGGAATGACTGGCTACTTCTAAAAATGAAATGAAAATTTAGTCCTTCAGCATCTTTGGGAATCAATAAGTAAATGATTTGCACACTCCCCTCACTTTTCAAGTTATTATCGAATGTTTTTGAACCAATTTCATGGAGGATTCGAGTGGAGGGAACTTAATCTCGGACGAGTAAGCTCTCTAGGAGCTTTTCAGAAAACCCTCTTGTTCAGTCCCGATTGAGCTTCTCCTTCCATTAGGCCGAACCTCTCTTCCGCTCTTTTCTAGTTCTGTTCTCCTTTCGAGGACAATCTTCTTTTCACTGTTTTCTCGTTTACTCAATTCACGAGTGTAACTCCGTTGGATCAAATGAGGATGAAACGCCAATCCATGGTCGATGAAATCGTAGCTATTCAACTATTGACTCATTGCGAGGCATTCACAGATTTAAATTGCGCTTTCGATACCTTGCTGATTTGATTGATTGCTGGTTGAACGATTGATTTTTCTGTGTTACAGGTACAGCGGGTGTGGACTGAGGGTAAACGGAAACGATGGCCAGGGCTACCACCCTCAACGTCCGAACCGCTCGTACTATTCGACAGGTAAGATACCTTCTGTGAAATTGGGTATTTATCCTCAGTAGTCCCTTTTCAGAAGAAAATAACGATCCAGCAACTATCCGAAGCACTAGCCGGAGACAATAAAGATGTTGAAACTTCCATTGTCTCTAATGACGAAGAAAAAAGACCTTTAGATTAAAAAGTTCTAATTACTCTGGCGTCGATGCCAACTTCTTTTTTCGTTTTTAATTGTGTTTTCGGATCGATCCTTTCGCTAAACAAGGACTTTTCTCGTGAGAAGAGCTGGAGAGACAACGTCCACCCAATTAGCCCTCAATTTCGTTTCATGCACGTCCCACAAAATAGACAACCAATAGAAAAATACGATGGATTTACGCGGTGAAATTGGAAGATACTTTTTCCTCTGTGCTGTTTTATCATCTCGTATAAAACACACATTGTACTTGGACAACGGAGTTTAGTTTTCAATCTATGAATTTTTGGAATTAGTTCGCCTATTCTCCCTCGAATCGTAATCAGACATCCTCCTTAATAAGGAAGCCCATGGAACTTTTAATAGAGCATATTCGTGCGAATGTTGTTATCAAGTGTTCTACATTTGCTATCCTCTTTTCCAACTTTTAGTTCATCGTTTACTTTGGCTCAAAGTTTTCAGTGGGGTGGCTGCTCATAACGCCTTAGCGTTGACACGCCCGAAAATCCTCAGAAAACAGCTTGATAACTCTTCTCCATGTAGTACTAGCTAGTTTCGTGAACATTGTTTTGAACGACGTTGAAGATATTGCTTGAATAAAAAGCAAAATTGTAAGTAGATTACATTCCTCACTCAATTTTTGTGGCCTTTTCTGGAACATAGAGCTCACATTTTTTTATCCGCTGGTTGCATTGTTCATACCTTCCACGTCCGTGGTGAGGAGGTCAGTAGTTATGCTTTCAACACTGGTTGCGAATGTAATAGTTGAAAATGCGCACTCTCGTAGTGGAGCTCATATGGAAGAGAAAATGGAAGTAAATATAAAGAACGGGACTTTATCAGGTGCTCCCAGAAAGAGAGTGCAAGATCCCAGAAGGCACGTCTGTTTTTTTTTTCTCCAGAGGTTCTTCCAAGACTTTATTGCGTTAGGCCTCTCGAGAAGCGTCGACTCGAATGTAAGTTGCTCTTTCACGAAAGCTGTTCAACATCCAACAACCCACTCCGCTTTTGAGTGTAATTCCTGCTTTCTTTGGATTTTTGCACTTATAGTTCATTCATGTTTCCTCTATCGTCCAAAGTAGTTGGGTTTGTCTCCAAGTGTCTCTCATTCGTCACTTTGTGCGACCACCCACCCTCACCGAGCTCTAAGTGAAACGCGGCAGAATCATCCACCTTGGTTATTTATTGATAGCGGAGACAATTTATAAGAACACCATTATCTGGAGGCCTTTCAGAAACAGAAAGCTGCTCGGACAACAAGAACTAACAAGTCAAGCATTTTAGCAATTGGAGGTCCCGAAAATGAGTGTTATATGAGACAGATGCCATGGCTTGCTTCGGCCATATTCGAGAGTCTCGTTTTGGTTGGTTATTCCTCGAATAATCAACCTATGTTTTCATGATAATGGTCAACCTCTCCGATTTGGCTCAAATTTTTTTTCTGGACGTTTCATGATGTCCTGATCAAAAAAGGTCAATGTCCGTCTGCCGTACGCCGTACGCCGTACGTTGTACGCTGTACGCCGTACGTTGTACGCCGTACGCCGTCCATGTTCCGCGCCGTTTTTGGTAGTAGAAAATTTTCTAAAAATCTGAAATTTGGGTCAGGGGTCTGTTCCCTGCCGAGACGGGTCCTAGAAACTTTTCAGCCCGATCGGACCAAATTTGGGTGGGTTAGGGGTCAAAATGTGTTTTTTGAAAAATGGATTTTCGAGATTTTGGGCGATTTAGGCGAGTAGGGTGCCATTTTCCACTAAATTTTGGACGCTGAATCCAAATAAATTGGTCCCAGAACGATTGGCACCCACTGGAAGAAGTAATTGGTCAATTTATGGGTACAAAAAAAAAACTAAATCAGAATTCCACCAGGAGGGTTCGAACTGAGAACCTTCGGTTACTGCCGAACGCGCTAGCCACTTGCGCCACGGTGGAATGTAGACTAGGGTGAATGGCGTGTGAGATATCATTGCCACTATATTTTGGACCCTGAATCGATTGGAATGGGTCCGGGACCCGCCACATCCACTGTTTCCCCCATTCGAGGAATAACCAACCCGTGTGTAATAATTTGCAGATTTTTATCAATTAGAACCTATCGGAAAGGTATCGATATTGAAGCAAAGTACGATGGATTATCCATAGTAAACAGCAAACAAAGATACTGTTTACCGAAAATTTAATTTAAAGGAGGAATGGCGCTGAGAATGCTTACATTGAATAAAAATGTTTAGTGCTAATATAATAAAACGCTGCAAATTTTTTCACAGGGTTGGTTATTCCTCGGAGTAGGAGCATGGAGACTCATTCCAATCGATTCAGCCTCTAAAATTCTATTCTAAAACATAGGTAATTCAAGGAATAACCTACCAAAATAGTAGGTAGCATAACTAAGTATGGGTCATGTTAGAGTGGTGCAGTACGGAATGTTGTGAACAAAAATAAGTCATGTGGTTTAAAATAGCAACAGATAGGTGGACAGGCCATATGAAGATACGACCCTTGACCTTTAGGCTGAGATCCATCAGCAGTGGAAGAATGAACTATAATACATTTTCTGTAAACAATTAACATACAAAGAATAAATTAAATTAATTAAAAACTATCTCATGGGTTTTTGTTGATTTGTCCGAGGCCCATCTCAATCAATTTGGCTTTCAACATATTGTTGAAAATGATATGCGCACTCACCTACGCTCCGCAAAATGATTTTCTGAGGACAAATATCTGAAACTCAATATTCAAGTGCCAATTTTTATCCATATGCGTCGTCCGTTCGTGGCGAAAATACGGGAAATGAGTTGAACGCGTCAAATCTCCAAATCAAGTCTATGTGCAGGGACGTTTTCAAGGTTGTTTCTGGCCCGTGCGGCGATGAACGGTTAATAATCCACACAATTAGAAACAGGGAATGACTATGTTTTGAAGACTTTCTTTCTTGGCCTGTATGTACGTACGTATTCCAATAAGAATAATAAACCGAAACCGGTGCGTTGAAGCATTGCCGCATAGAAGCTCGACCTTTAATTGACTCCGTGAGCACATAATTCGTTCTTCTTTAGATGAGCGTCAAAGCTTACGAAATCTTACTTCAGTCTCACCATTGAACCTTGAATGCAATCTTCTCTTTAAGTAGTTTATTTATGAATAAATATTATCAAGCGCACCAATGGTCGAATTGCGTTTAACGGATGACTTGGCCAAGAGCCAAGCAAACAGTTATATTCTCTGTAACGCTACGCCAGAAGAGCTTGGTCGATCCCAATGTCACTGCATGAATGTAGGTTCGGGATCTGTATTATTCGGTCCCAGGATTTTAAATTCTACCCTCAGTTCGGCCTTTTTTCCCTCAAGCTTGACCATCGACTCTCAGCTTTTCATGTACAATCGTGAATGTATTTGGTTAGCGCCATGATGAGTGAGTTTAGAAAGACACCGAGTTGGAACTAGGTAAACCACTACGTAGTAGAAATCGAACAATCGATAACTAAATTACTCATTATATCCCGGCTCAGTCAACCGGAAAGCCAGCTGGGATATTTATAAATTAACGATTATGTGTTATTCGAACTCGCGCGAAAATAAACTCAGCAAAAATATGCCTTTAAATATTCTATTTCCAACCCTGTTTAGTTATTTTAAACAGGATCGGAACGTGTTAATTTTCAAATGATTTCTGAATGAACAGCACAGTTATTCATGCTTCTGCGGGCTTTGTAGTCTTCTCTCTTATAAATACACTTGTACCATCGATGTTCGTTTATAAGTACGCTCCATTTTTTGTTACCATACAAATAAAGGTATATATAACTATGATTACTTATCAGTTAAAATATCGTTTAAAGATATTTTAGTAGGTAAGGATGCCAAGTGCCAACGCCCTCTTCTGGCCATGGCCTCTCCGCCTGATCGATACTCCTCCTCTCGACCTATTACGTCCCTTGTTCTAACCCGAACGTCATTAAGTGACTTCTTTAACGCGAATTTCTTTTGATCTCTCCAATCTAGGGATAATACTGAGCTCGTAGAATCATCATGAAAGAAGCGGGTTTGGGGTTAGAATAGACGTCATTACAGTCATAAAATCTAATCGAAATGGGAGGCAAGTTAGTTGAGATCGTAAACGTTTCGTGCGCTCCTTCGTCGAATGACTTTATGGTCTCTTCGTTTGAGAGGGTTTCTATTAACTAATCCTAGTTATTACTACCAATCCTTTTTTTTTTTTTTTTTTTTTTTTTTTAATTATTTTTGGGCATCTTGGAATTAAAGAGAAAAGTAAATCGAAAAGTGAGATTCAAAAACCAAAATATCCGTAGTTCTCTGTGTCCAACTCATTTTCTGCCCAGACGCCGTAAACCGAGGCGCGGTATGGGTGAAAATGAGTATTTTGAAGATGAATTTCCTTTTTTAAAGACTAAATTGTTCTTTCATTATAATACATTCATAATACACACTCTTAGCTCAGTAATCTCATTGTGAGAACATTGTACTAGTCCCGACTAAAAAAGTGACCAAACATACACTTTTTTACGTTACAAATGGCGCAAACTCCAAATCCAAAATTATCTCTGTCCCCTGAAAAAGCCATTTAAAATACTCTGTGTGGGCTCTTGTTGTGCCTGATAGTAGCAGGGTTTGGGTGAAAGTGGGTATTCTGAAAATAGTTTTACCGTTTTTCTTGGGAATCTTGGTGAGTGGGGCAACTTTTCCATTAAATTTTGGAAGCTGAATCCATTGTGATGAGTCTTGGACCGATCGCTGCTGACGGTAGCAGGGTACGAGAGATTTTTTGTTGAAAATGTTCTTGATATATTTAAGGTCCTGGGCCTGTGGGTTAACCTCGGATAATAAACAATCGTGGACTAACCTACAGAGATTTTCTCACAATCCACTCTAAATACCGCCTAGCAATGACTATGTGACGGAGATGCTTATATAGGGCCCATCATCCAGAAGATTCAAATAGAAGGATTTCAGCCTGCTACTCCCCTACGGGCTCTGCCTTGATCAAATTTCAATGGGAGAACTGGAGTGGCCATTTGAGAGGCTGGAAAGGTTCAGAAAGGGAAGGGCGGTTTGAAATTACGACGGCAGAGAGCGGAATACCGGAAATATTATGGCATCGAGCGGACCGATATACCAGCAAAGGGGCTTTCAGAGAGCGTGACAACCTGCTCGCGTCACTTGGGCGATATGCAAGGTATTGAAACTATGGGTAGGGTTTTGTTAGTCCTCCCTAACCGAAGGGCGACGCCCCAACAACCTATTGAAAAGCTAGTATCATTCTTGTTCGTCACTGCCTGTAATGAGAGACTGGGTATGTAGCTGAATCATTACAAGACAAAGGACACGTTCTATTACGTAAAGCATGGGTTCACGGTGAACCATTCTGAAAATAATTATTTGCAATCAAAGTTACTATGGACTCATGTTCATGAGAATGGGAGGGCCTGTAATTGAAATCACAGGGGTTGATTATTCCTCGGACCAGTTGCATGGAGACTCATTTCAATCGATTCAGCGTCCATAACCTCTTCCGGTGGGTGCCAATCGTTCCAGGACCCAACTCATTGGATTCATCGTCCAAAATTTAGTCGAAAATGATACCCCGCATGCAAATATTCCTAAAATATCGAAAATCCATTTTTCGAGGTACACATTTTGACTCCCTCCCCCCCTCCCCGTATTTGGTCCGATCATGCTGAAAAGTTTCGGGGACCATATAGAACTTGAAACGGGACCGTGAGGTGACCAAAACTTCAGATTTTTAGAAATTTTGTCACTACCAAAATCGGAACTATCTAGTCTTGAATTCTTAACCCGATATTATAATTTTAGCCTAGGTACGAGTACATGAAGTTACGCAAAGCATTCTGTGACCTACGTCGTGTTTGGTCGATTCACGGAATAAATCTCGAGTATCCGTACACTTCTTTAAGGCCTACATTTAGTAGTCTCGTACCTTTTCTAAGTTCCTACTGCTTTAAAATTGAGATGACAAATGACTATCCAAGTTCCTAACTGCTTGCTCGTCGCATTCGTACACCTTCCAGTGATTGATACAACGTCAATTGAGACTCATTTATCACATTGAGCAACTTATTACATTATCATTCACACCCCAAAATCAAATCAATGTTGTAATTGACAAATGTATTCATGCCCACTATACTCAGATTCATCGCATTTAACGTGTGAAGAGCCAGCTGCAGAGGCGCTTGGAGATGACGTTGATTGGACTGATTACTCATGTACTGAAGCACTAATTGTATTCTGGCGGAGGAGGCGCCCCACGGTTCTGTGTCATACGACTATATCTAGATGAGATAATCCAAATATAAACGGATGATGAGAATCACGTTTATGTGACCTAGTTGACCTACTTTAATTAATTATTCTTGATATTGCGCCGGGAAGTGCTGCGGAGATCTTCGTTAATATTTCGATTTCGATGCTAATCACCCTTCCTAAGGAGAACATCTTCGTTCTCCTTTGTTGTTTACTTCTTTTGACCATTTTCATGAAACTATGTCCGTTCACGTGTCATTTTTCCGACCGGACCTGTATATTACGATATCATATTGGAATTATAATAAACAATAGCCTCAGATCGCCAAAAACTGGTAGGCTTCTCATGGTTATTATTTTAATTTTAATTACTTCTGGTTTAATTTGTTTAATTTAATTTTTTTTTCAACATTTTGAGCACGACTTTACAGGAGCTCTACAACAGATTCGCGTGTCCCCTTATGGTCGATATCTTCGGATTTCTCCTGTAAATCCTTAGCCGTTGCACTGGGGCCCTTCCTCTCGCACCTTGCAGGTCAGGAGGGCATTTATGTATGTGGATTCCTCTCAAACAAACCTTTGTCTCCTGGCAAGACTCAACTTGAGTATAGAAATAAGTTTTGAACATGCCTAACTTTAAAAAAGTATTTTTTGTATATTATATTGTACATTATATTATATTTTATAGAAAAATTGCATTCTGTAATAGGAATCAGATATGTGAGTGGAGGATGGGCTGATAATTTTGATATGTTGTGAATCATCTACCATCGCTCCTCTACCACTATAGCTGCACAATGACTGCCTGTATATTCACATGCTGCAGCATGACTCGAACCTTTCAAGCCCCTGGGTCTAGGGCTTCTCTGATTTTCCTAAGAGAGTATGAAGCACTCGACCTTCCGCCTGGAGCACGCCAATATGGGATTTTATCAGGACAACAAATGAACCTCTCGCAGCCTTAGCTGTAGTGATTGGCATTTGCTGCAGCCTTTCCTTTAGTTGTTCAATCCTGAGACGAGTAAGCGTGGAGTAGGCGTCAGCATATAAGTACCCCCACTTACAGACTTCATTGACTACGAGGTCTGCCACATCCAACTCCGCCTTGGCTTTACATCGTATGGGTTGATATAATGAAAAAAACATTCTGAGCTATCCGTGACGTACTGTTGAGGGTTGCCTATTTTCGAAGGGAGCAAAGAGGGCGGACACAACTGTGGGAGCGACGAAAAAATAAAATCAAATGCCCCGACCCCAGTTCCGAGGGTGACATAAATTCAGCGCATCTTCTGGCTCAGCGCCAGTTTTTCTCGGGGCACTACCCACGGGGGTCTGGGTTGTGCCCGAGCTTCGGTTGGTTAACCTCATTCAGCGTAGCGTCACTTTGATAAACACTTGCCGGACATGTGGGGGGAAAATCCTCGCTGCAAAGTTCGAAGCGTTACACGGTTGATGAGACTTAGAAAGAACTGGTTGGTTATGGTTTATGAGAATTTCTCCTTGAGTGAGGGTCCTAAAATTAATTTTGACGGAACAAATAAATGACAATGCATATTAGCATAATAGTAAGAATACAGTTTTTACGACCAACTTGACGACAAACCGTAACAGTAAAAAAAGTCCTAGTTTCTGAAATCGGTTATCCACGTTACCATGTAGAAAGTCAATCTCTCTGATTCGGCCCAAAATTTTTTTCTAGGTGTTTCAAGGTGTCTATATCAAAATGAGCAAATGTCCGTCCGCCGTCCGACGTCCACTCCGATTTTGGTAGTTGACAATTTTCTAAAAATCTGAAATTTCGGTCAGTGACCCTTTCCCCGCTTTAGTCCCGGAGGAAAAAAGAGGTCAAAATGTGTTTTTCGAAAAATGGATTTTCGAGATTTTTGGTGATCTAGGCGCGTGAGGAATCATTTTCGAGTAAATTTGGAACGCTGAATCGATTGGAATGAGTCTCCATGCTCCTGGTCCGAGGTATAACCAACCTCTTTGAAGGATTCGTATTATTATTATTATTATTATTATTTTTTTGTATCTCAATGTGACTCATGCCACTATTTCTCCCCCTACCCTTAGCAGGCAGTTATCTAATTGATAAAACACAAACAACAATTTACCAGAAACAACTGTGAACGTTGTCGGTATAACATCTTCTAAGTGGATTGTAATATATGAAAATGCGTGTACTTTCAGCGAAAACCTCGCGGTCGATACTTCAATGACGACTCTCCGTGCAATATCGCAATAGCATGAAACATGAGTTGTTTGCTATCTCTTCCATTATGTCTCATTTTTTTCGCAGTTGTTGGTTTTTTAAAAATTTATCATGGGAACGAGGACGTTTGAAGGGAGTCCCTTACGCGATGTTATCGATCCAATTTGTGCAGGGCGTGCTGAACAGTCGTCGGCCTTGAACCTCTGCACGTGGAAAAGTTGAGCTGGATCGTACTGGGATAGAACGTGCATTGTGAAGGAGATAAATGAGCAACGAACGACATGAGCAATAAGCAATAAATGAACACCCTTGGTAGTCAACATTCAAATGACGATTTCCGGTCCAGAATTGTGCTCTCAGTCAACAATTCTTATTCTTTTGAGGAAAAGGTACTATTTATATTAATCTGTGTACAACGCTATCGTACATCAAATTTGAGTCGGTAGAGGGGTTCCTTGCTAAAGTGTTTATTGCAGATGAATTCCTCCAATTTTGTTGGCTTTCGAGAGAAATCAAACTGCATTACTTAGTATTTGAAATATTATCACACCCTATCATCATTAAGAGCGATGAATGTGTAAAAAATACGATTTCACCTGAACAGCGAATTTTCCGTCACCTAACCTAATTTGTATATCGCATTGGTTCCCTCGATGAAATTTATCGACGAACGAGTATCAAGTGGCACCCTTATACGCACAACATATTAAGAAATGGGGTTGTGAGAAATTAATGAAGATCTTTTCTCGAATTTTTCTGGGATTTGGTCAGGATGACCAAAGAGAGAGTCAGCACAACGCTTGCTTTCGTAGTCTTTAGGAGGTGCTGTCTCACGGAACAAGTTTATTCTTCCGCCAATTCCATTGCAATGAATGCTATTATCTGTAGTGACTTTGCTTTCCAAGTTCTTAACCCTAGTCAAATGTGTCGTTTCATACTCTTCAATTCATGTGACTCATTCCGTTCAATGTCCACGTCCAAGCGGCGTGAGGGAACCTTGGGGAGTTGGCGGGAACCTCCCTAAGCGTTGTTGTTTGCATTCAGAAATGCACGCTTAGGACAGTCATCATTGAGACCATAAAATCAAGTGCAACTCTATCACATGTCAAAATCTAAAAAACTGAAAGGGATGCACATTTCTTCGTCAACGATTTATAATTTAGTATATAAGTATAGTTCAGTATGGTTTATAATCAGTATCAACGATTGACTTGATAATTATTTGGCTATAAGATGTTGAATGAAGACGGTAGAGGATTTTACGATATGAAATAATATAAGGGAAGGAACTCACTGTACTACTACTACCCTAGCATTTCAGAAGTTCTCATCCATTCCAATCCATTTCACTAATTATTTTATACATCGCTAGTGCAGCCCCTAGCACAATGTACAGATGCGAGGAACTACCGCAGCAGTCATTTGTAAAAAAGTATATATTATTTTCCAAAATGACATTTAGTTGAAGAACCCGCGGTGTTAGTTCAGAGCCGGTTTTGATGTATACGTCGGTTCGTAAGTCTAAAACCAGCTACAGGGCATATCGAAGTGCCCAATTCAAAATCTACCGCCGCCGAAACTCGAAATATATAAATCATTAAAACAATGGAACACGAAGTAGATAGAAAGTAAGTAAAAACGGTTCGATGGTAAATTGTAGCAGCACGTGGTGAGAGGAGTGTGGGTAGGTCGTGAATCTTTCGTGGCCTAGTTTCACCGTTGAGAGGAAAAGTAAGATTTAGAGTTCGGCCGTAAATCATAGGATCCCACAAGTGTATACAGTACAGGTTCTTCGTGCGTTGAGAGTGAAGCCGTGCGAAAAGGTTCATCTACGCCGTTTGTAAGAGGAAGCGGGAGTAATTTAGTATGGAGAGCCCGACTCGGTGTTGTTTTCATGTGGGAATCACCTTTCCCGAGTTAGCGTGGTCTGTAATGGGAGGGGGTTAGCTGGCAGCTACCGCTGCAATGAATCAGAACGGGATCGCAATGCCATATCGTGGCTAGCGATGGTGTCTTAGTTTGCCGGATACCGTGCGTGACAAGGGATTCTGGTGGATGGATGGTGGACGCATCCATCGTCCAATGTGAATGAAGTTGCGTTTCTCAGCAGACGGAAGGGATACTGGGACTTCCCACCTTGTGAGTATCGACTTTCGTTGCAAGCCCCTGCTGCACCACAATCTAAACGTACGCTCGTTGTGATCTCTTACTACGCTCTGTGCGACAGGTTAAGGTTGTCATCCCGCAAAATATCAACTCTTCAACTAAGTAATTCTGTTGGTCAGTTGGTTTCTTGTTTTTATTTTATCAGTGCTGTAGTTGTAAATGCTCAATGAGCCAATGGATCAGAATCGATTGGATGAAGTCATCAGCAAGAAGAGCAGATGGAGAAGCGGGCAAATCGCATCGGGACTCAGTTCAGTGACGATCACACCTCTGGGTTGAGCTGTATAACTATCAATTCAATTAAACTCAGAGTTGATCCTGGCTTACCTAAAATAAAGTGGTCAAGATTGAGAAAAATCGTACTATTATGAATAAATAAGCGAAGATAAAAAAAAGTTTTGATACTGTTTCTATAGGTTTCTATATATTGAACAGCGTTGATTACATTTTCCAACGTTTGCCTCAGGTGGTTGCGTGGACATGGACACAGGGACGTGGACCAGAAACCGGCGAGCCACCCCCCAGGGTGGCGGCGGTGGTGACTGGTCAGAGCAGCCGTGGTGATGCCATCGCCACACCCTCCTTCACTCGGATATCAGGTAACTCAAATCACTCAATTTTCAACTCATGGCTTTCACGTAGGTAGCCCTAACAAGAACAATAACTTATTTAGTAAGGCTCGATTAGAAAAAAAAATACTACTTAGCTAAAATGGGCCTCAGATGCACAAGAAGGGTTAATTATGTACGAGTATTATAAGCAGTAAATTCAGATTTGTTTTCTTAATAGGGTTCGTACACATTTTCTTAGTTTACTATGAATTGTTAATTTATCTTATTAACACACACATTACTGTGTTCTACCAAGCATTGTCGAGACCTGAAAACGAGATAAGCGGTAAAATATTCGCCTTATTCTTACGGGCGAATTGACTTTCAAGGGTTCCCAAGTATAATCGATCAATACATAGTTGAATATGTTGGCAACATTGCAACATTTTCTGATCTTGGTGAGTGAAGCTTTGCTGAATGATAAATTACCACACAATTCGGCGTTTCAGTAGTCTTGAAGGGAACTAATCTGCTATTATTTGGTCCACATAGTAACCAACTCATTTCGGGAGATACATTTCAAGGTTACGTAAACAATATTCAACTGGCAAACACCCTTGATTCCTTTTGTGACCCCACGCTTTCATCTCTTATTTATTGCCTCGGTGGCTTGACTGATCGATTCCCAGTCGTAATGTCGTACTAATGTCGTGAACAGAATAAAATATTTCATTCTTCAACTGTATAAGCTCTCAATGCTCGAATAACCGTAGTCTGCCGCTCGATGATTTTGTTCCGAATCCGGAGGAAGGCTGAAATCAACGGCTATTCTTTCATGCTGAGCCAATCCTCGCGTGGAGGAAATTTGAATGGCGATATTTATAGTCCTCGCCAACCCCTACTTTTTCAGCATTGATTTCCACAACGCTATTATTATATAAGATCATTTTCAGATTTGATCACTAACGGTTTGCTATGTACTGTGAGGTTCTAATTTATTCAAATGGGGTCATTGAATCTTGAATGACGTAAGTTTAGATGATTGCAACAGTTTTTATATTATTGTGGATATGAGATCTTTGTACCTAGCGAAGAAAATGAACCAATGGAACATTTATGAGCAGAGGCCTTGAACACTAGTTGGGAAGTAAATCCTCATCCTCACATTAACTCGGAAAACAGGTGGTTCTTAAATTAAACATACTCCGGAGATTATTACTTTACATTCACTCTGACAGAAGTTTCCCACGGTGACGATCAATGATCAATGTCGAGCCCGTGTAACTCCTTGAAAACCTCTACTTTGATAAGGGAGGGGATGAAGAGGGTTTGAAGGGTTCGTTGTTCCAAATTCAGACCCGACAAAGCGACCCGAATTCAGATGTCGATTTGAATGAGTAACAACGACTGTTCTTCATCAAGGACAAGAGAGTATTCGTGGACGCCTTTCGGCGAAACCAGCAATTTCAAAGAGGTCCTCTACAATTACTCGTCTGAATTTAGCGGTCTGTTCCCAATTAATTGGTTTTCCTATTATTGAGTGAATAGATCGTTGAAATGGAGCTGTTTCGTTAAGTATGAAGAGACTTCTGCGATCAATAGGTACTTAATGCAAAAATTGAACATTTACTATAGCTGCTCACATTTCTTGGCATTCGATTAAATCACAGTCGAATGAAAGAATTGAATCGAATTATTATTATCCTTATTTAAATGATTGAGTGGAGTTCATCCCACATGGCTTCCTGCATCGCTTTTACATATTATCACATCTAAGAGTGCATGACAGCGGAGCGGAAGCAATGTTTTTACTTTCAAAGAGATGAAATTTTTGTGCTCAAAAACCGAAAATTTACTCGCGTTTTGGGTTTCAGAGCCTTTTGAACAAAGTTGGATTCGTGTCCACCAGTCTGTTCATATCGACAATTATTGTTATTCGATTGCAAGCAAGTTATCAAAGATTATGCGGTTTTAGCCCCAATCATAATTCCTCAAATTTTGAAAGTATTCCGGTCAGATTTCCAGACACTTAAATGTGAGAGGGCGAGTTTAATATGGTTGTACTGCGCTAATGTTTGAATGAGATAGCCTACATTTCGCGTCAATCGATGCGTGTTCATTCAGTTTGCCGAGGGTTTGTTGGGAACCTATCAAGGAGTAGTTATCGCCCCGACAATTGGCATCATTAGAGATCTGTACTGTATCACGACTGAAATGGATGAGGGTATCAAACGTAGGTATCCCTCGTTGTACAGGGTAGTTGAATTGAATAGAGCCTAAATTACTGAGCAACGAGGTTGCACGTGGGTGACTCTTCACATGTTTACAGGCGTTCGACTGCTAATGAGACCAGACGGCGAGGAGGGTCGTCAGGAAGGCCGTGGAGATTCAGGAAGAGGAGGAGGGGACGAAAGTCATCGGTTCGAGGAGATGGAAACAGGGCTAAAAGGGAACACTTCTCCCTGCCTATTCCTCCCAACCATAAACTCCTGTAGGGGGTGCAGAGGGAGGAGAGGCTTCAGAATGAGAGAGAGCATCCGAGGAAAACCAGCTGTGGGCGGATCGATGGCTCCTCCGGCGCCATCTTGCGTCGACCTACATACAGCCGGGTGAACGGGGCAAACGTAACTACCCTGAGGGACTCCCTCGACAGCCTCTCGGTCTCTTTTCTCGCCCATTTAAGAAACCGGGTTTGATATCGAGAATGCTGATCCCTGAAACATAAAGATGGATTTGTGCTTCCATCGCGAGTTCGTCAGTTCGAACTTTGCGGTTAGAAAACTCCATCCCTCCCACAAACACATCCTCTTTTTGTACGATATGATACCAGTTGTAAACCCTTCCAAAGTTGAACTTGTTGGGATAACTAGACAACCAACTTCGTCTCAATTTTTTGTCCATTTTGCTTCATGTTTCAACGTCCCAGGAGCTCAATAATACTGTGTGTCCACCCACTACCCTCAAACTTCAAAGTTTGATTCTACAACTAATCTTAAACAAAATGTGCTCCTCAGATATTTCGTTTTTGATCTATTGTATCTCCGAAATATTATCAGTGATCACGAAATGATTCCCCTCTTCACTCATTCATCCAAACCACGGAAAATAGCTCATTTTGAGAGCGCCCAAATCTCAATTCTGCAGTCGAAACCCTCGTTTTGGTTGGTTATTCCTTGAATAATCAACCTATGTTTTCATGCAAATGGTCAACCTCTCCGATTCGGCTCAAAATTTTTTTCTGGACGTTTCATGATGTCTAGATCAAAAAAGGTCAATGTCCGTCCGCCGTCCGCCGTCCGCCGTACGCCGTACGCCGTCCGCCGTCCATTGTCCACGCCGTTTTTGGTAGTAGAAAATTTTCTAAAAATCTGAAATTTGGGTCAGGGGTCTGTTCCCAGCCGAGATGGGTCCTCGAAACTTTTCAGCCCGATCGGACCAAATTTGGAGGGGGTAGGGGTTTTTTGAAAAATGGATTTTCGAGATTTTGGGTGATTTAGGCGAGTGGGGTGTCATTTTCCACTAAATTTTGGACACTGAATCCAATAAAATTGGTCCCAGAACAATTGGCACTCACTTGAAGAAGTAATGGGTCAAATTGGGTATTTATTACCCATTTTGAATATGTGTTTTCGGGATTTCTGGTACCTAGGCGAGTAGGGTGTCATTTTCCACTAAATTTTGGACGCTGAATCCAATAAAATGGGTCCCAGAACAATTGGCACCCACTGGAAGAAGTTATGGGTCAAATTGGGTATTTTTTACCCAATTTGATTATGTGTTTTCGGGATTTCTGCTACCTAGGCGTGTGGGGTATCATTTTCCACTAAATTTTGGACGCTGAATTCAATGATGTGTGACCCAGAACGATTGGCACCCACCGGAAGAAGTTATGGGTCAAAATGGGTATGTATCCACCCATTTTGTATGTGTCAGGATTTCTGGTGCCTAGGCGCGTGGGGTATCATATTCCACTAAATTTTGGACCCTGAATCGATTGGATTGGGTCTGGGACCCGCGACACCCACTGTTTCCCCCATTCGAGGAATAACCAACCCGTGTGTAAGAATTTGCAGATTTTTTTCTCATTCAAACTCAATTCTATGAAAGTACCTACCTCCTTTCAAAAACTAAACTTGAATTCATTTTTGATAAGCTGAGATTCTGGGCAGGTTTTTCCTAAGAAGTGCCCACAATAAAACCGATGCTTTAATAAAACGCTGAAAATTCCTTCACGCCAGGTCGGTTATACCTCGGACTAGGAGCATGGAAACTCAATCCAATCGATTCAGCGTCCAAAATATAAGGGGAAATGATTCCCCACAGGTCTAGGTACCAGAAATCTGGAAAACCCACTTCCGAAATAGGTAGATAGATACCCATTTTGAATCATTTCCTCTTCTAGTGCGCTCCAATCGTTTTGGGACCCGTTTCATAGGATTCAGCGTCCGAGATTTTCTGTCAAAAAATATTCCCCACACGTCTAAATAGCAAAAAATCACGAAAATAATTTTTTCGAAATACACAGTTTAACCCCTACCTCCCTCAAATTAGGTCCGATCGGACTGAAAACTTTCCAGGGCTAACAAGAGCCAGAAACGGATCCCTGGCCACAATTTCAGATTTTTAGAAAATTGTTTACTATGTACCAAAATCGGCGTGGACGGAGGTCGGACATTTGCTTATTTTGATGTAGACACCTTGAAACGCCCAGAAATTCTTTTTGGCAGAGTGGGAGAGATAGGCTTTCTGCATGAAAACTTAGTTGATTATTCAAGGAATAACCAAACAAAAAGCGAAACAATTATTTACTTCTGAGGAAATTTTCAATTTGCAGTCTGACCATTTTACGTCTCAACCGGGACTGGTTACATTTCATTTTGTATTTCCAAATTATTTAAATCATAAATGGATTACAGATACAAAAAAAACTGGAAGTATAATCCCCAATATGGGCTACAAGCCCGCGGTAGAATGAAAAGCTGAGCTGGCTGCTTTACCTATCTCGCCCGTCATATGATAGTTACGAGTAGTCACAAAAACCTAATTATACTTTCTGATTGAATCGGGGAAAATACTAAAAAAATCTAGGAACCTTGAAGGTGAAAGTATGATATTTATCATTTGGCGTGAAGCAAGTGGTGCACTAATGATTATCCAATTAGTTCCAAGTAGCCACGGCCACAAATCGCTTTTTGTCCAAAACGAAAGTTCACGCTAATGAGGAATGTTATCTTGAAATCAGATTTTATTTGAAAAATGCATATTCTGTCCTACAATAAATTTGAATAATTACCTCCTGTCGAGTTGACGTGAGCACGAAAGGAATTTCGCGGCCGGAGCGGATTAGCGTAGGTTGATAGGTACTCGAGTGGAGTGTACCCACCAACATTTCGATCAATAGTGCCAGGAGTATTTATATCACGTAAAACTTTATACTAAACAAGCAACTTCTAAGAGTCCTCAGCAGATTTTCGGTGCTTGCTATTAATTTCTTAGTTAGGGAATCTCTGTTTCTCTGGGTAGGGGAACAGATCGACTGTGCAAGCTGCTGAACCACCCCCTGCGCTTGGTACCTTTTTGGGGCGATTTAATTTTTTTTTTTGTACTGCTGATGGGATGGGTCTTACAAAAGTGATTTCCAGGCACAAAGCTAAGGAATTTAAATTCCCCCAAGGAAACCTCGGGTGCCTTGAGCTGGTTTAAGACCGTTCCTCGATCCTAGATTTGGGACCTTAAATATGATTTGATTCGTACAAAATTGATCCATGAATATTAATTTTTTGCACTTCATCAATACAATATTTGACAATTAATTTGTAAACGTCCCGGTTGAAGTCATCAGTAAATCGTCTTGCATCGGATGCTTTTCTGGTTTACATTTAACCAAATAATAAAGAATTCTATGTGTGTAGCGTTGGAGTTGAGCCCACATAATGAAACCCGTTGATATCGTGCTCCATAAATTGCGTTCGCAGACCAGACACCTCAGGTGTTGAAGGAATTTGTTTTTTTTTCCGCCAAGAGGTGTTTTTGCCTCGTTCAGAAGCGTCGCAAACGAATATTTTATTACGAAATCGCTCGAGGGGTTCGAAACTCGGTTGGTTTTCCATAAAAGAACACCTGCCCAGTTATCACAGTTGTTTTAGCCTCCTCGCCTCTCTACACTGAAGTGCGAAGCAGTTGACAACGGGTTGCCTCAGGGTTTCCACGCTTTACTAGCAAGGAGCGACATCGAAGGTCCGTAATTTGTCTACGCAGGATGAGGGTTTTTCGTATTGAATGTTCGGCCCATATTAACTTTGCTGGAAATGAGAGAGCGAATCTTTTATCGAAGGAGGACATTAGGAATAAAAGGAAGACGAGATCTTCCTGTACATTAGAAGTCGTATGTTTTTTGGGGAAAAACCAATTTTTTGATTGATCGAGAGTAGTTTAGGGTTTAGACTCATAATTTTTTGTCATAACCATAAGGAATAGTTCTCATAGTGCGCTCTAGTTCTGACCAGGTCTCATTAAGCGTGAACGCTTGGAAAGGTAGGTAGAACAGATTGTTCGCCACGTGAGCGAGAACAAGCCTCTTGTTGATGAGCTCCGTTTCAAGGGAAGCACGGTTGATTAGGCCGAGCGGAAAGTTAGTATTCAACAAGCACAAAACAAGGAGAAACGAAGGGTGAGGCAAAGTAAAGACTCAAACCCCTTCGGCTGTGACGGAGCCCTCGGTGGAAAAGTACGCTATTACCGGAGCCGGGAGTGGAAAGTTTCTGCAGTTGATGTACCTGCACTTTGATCAACCTACCGTGGGTGGGACTTCAAAGGTTCGTAATTTAGAAGATGCATTATTGTACGATAGTTCCTTCAAGCGGTGAAAGGAGGTGAAGTGAGGATGTGCTTCCTTCCTCTTGATCAACTTTGTCTTCTGGAGCAATATAAAAAACGCGCAACCAAAGTTTTCTAAACCCCTCTTTGTTATGCAAAGAAGTTTTGAACCAGCACTCCAAGAGAAGCAAAGTATAAAATGTTTCATTATAAACGGACATTCACAGAAATTAGGTGAGTACTTTGCCAATCACCCTTCTTTCTTGGTCTGATCATCCTCGTATCTTTCAATAGTGGTGAAGAGGACAAGTGGATTCCTGTCTCTAGTCTTGTACTGCTTCAATCCATACCACCGAACTTATTCAGAGAGGGTGATTGTGCACTTTATTAGCAACAAGGGGTGACTCAAATCGGGGTTTAGGACTCAAAATGTGTGTTTCGAATAATGGATATTCAAATTTTTGGCAATCTAGCGTGTGGGGTATCATTTTCGACTAAATTTTGAACGCTGAATCGATTAGAATGAGTCTCCATGCTCCTGGTCCGAGAAATAAACTCTTGTGAAAGAATTTTCAGCGTTTTCTATTAAATTATCCGGCATTAGGGCAGCTACTTCTACAACTAGTTCGTAGATTTGCCAACGCAGATTAGTAGCTAGCTTTCCATGAAAAAAATGCAAATTTTAATCGGATAGTGTGGATAAAATCACGATGAATTCAAAATGAAGACAAACTTTGTCGGTTTTTCTACTTCTTGCATTGAAAATCGATAACTTCTGGACCTTATTGATATCGGAAGACTCCAGCATTGGTTTAAAGTTTAACAGAAACACATTAGGGGAGACATTTATGGATGAATGAGTAAGAACGTTTCATTATTTCTAGTTGTAAACCACATCCTGTAAGGTCTTGTGGTCCTATAAAAATAACTAAAATTTTGATTCGTCCAGTCCCTATATTTAGATTTGAAGCTACGGTTAGCTTCCACCAGCTCTAATCTCCATAACCTGATGAAAAAATGATGGAAACTATGAAAGGAAGTATATTATGAGAAAACCGATTTAGAAAAACGTCATATCAACCACAATGAACGCCCCATAAAACTGTAACTTCCTAGTATACAAACTTGGCCACACTACAATGACTACAATACGCTGAAAGAGTTTTCCCAAGGAAGATTTAGGTACCGTTCGTTCTAGGAGCTTAGGAATGGCAATCGTTCATTTGAATTGTAAATACAGTCCGGATCCTGCCAACAGAAGCAATCTTGGGAATATGGTTAGGGCGCCGTCGTAGCGGAGTTTCGCCCGTTTTCAGCCCTCGTGAAGCTTATTTATATCCGAGACCATTAGAATTCATCATCCCAAGAGAGTTTAAGAGAAACGATTGGAAGTTTTCGCGTTGTTGATTATTAGTTTGGCTCTTGTCTGGAGAATGTAATTTTCATTCTGCTCGAGAATAGCAATTTTAGCACATTGTGGGCAATAAAGGTAGTCGTGTGGTGATTAATTGTATAGGTTACATTTAGCAGCCACTGTTGTTCTTTGTTTGTGTGTACAACCTCTGTTCATTTTGTGGAAAGTAGATACGGTAAAAACCGCCTAATTGTTGTTCCGTCAAGGTTCTCGAAAGCTTTTCGGAGTTTGCGGATAATGTCCGGCTCGAGCTAGGCGAAATGATGGGCCGAAACCCACCTCCGGGCCACGTATCGATCCCTCATAATTGCCCGGCAGATCCTCTGGCGCTATTTCCTTTCTCCGAGGGGGAGGAACAGCTAATTGGACATGATTTATGGAACTCGGAGGAAGTAGAGCCTTAGGTACGTGTTATGTAAACGTCTTGTTTAGATATAGGGACCATTATTCCGATCGATCCCGAGGCTCTTTCCTCCCATTCGCTTCGGTTAATGAAAGAGGATCCGGCATAGACTCGGTCATTACTCTGCGTTATCAACCAGTCGAACGATGTACGAGTTTCCCAGTATTATAATTTTGTAGATGGTTCATGAGACCTGAGCCCGTCGATGTAGTATGAGGAGATCAAACCACAAATACGAAAAAATAACAAGTCGACGATTGTTCCTTTAAATTTATCAAGTGAAAAATTAAAAAATTCATGATAAACAACTGGACCGACACCCGTGTTAATTGATTCAGGGGTCAAAAATACGCTGAGAAGTGATACCGTACGTTCCTTACTGTTCTAATACTTTGCCTCATATTTGTCAATTGAAACCTCCACATTTCGATTGATTCAGAGCCCCAAAACTGTGGGAAGTGATATCCTCCAACAATTTTGTTGTATTTTGTCAGGTATTCAAAACCTTATTTCCCCAGGTACTAAAACACTTGAGTCCAAATTGGTCGATCATGCATGGCGCTCCGAAAAAACGTCCATTTCATGTTTAAAACGATATGAGCGAAAAATGACGCTCTTCGAGAGCCCTAAGAGGACTGATACGAAAAGATATGAGTGCGTATATTTTTCTTTCGACCTTCGCTAAAGGCAGTTCCGTGACATCTGGTCCTTTTATTTCAGCTGCAAAGCGTCGCAGGGTCCCTCTATATCATGGAACGGGCCCGCTATTTGGGAAAAACACTTTTTTTCACAGCATCAAAGATATTCGTTTGACCAATTCGTGCCATTCTCTATTGTGTAACTCTACCCGGGAATCACGTGTTGGTTGGCAACAGTAGATACGTGATGGGCGAACGCCACAAAACATTTCAATTTCAAGTTCATCAGTTCGTTTTAAAACAGCTGACGAAAATACCTGAAGTTAATCTCCAGTTATTGTTTGAATAAGTAATTAGAGTTCCTATTTGCAGCGTGACATTGACTTTTCGACTCAAATCGATGACGACCTGCGATGTGAAACACTAAAATTAATCAACGGTGAACTCGCTTCCAAATTCTCTTTACTTTGATGTTTTGTAATGACATTTGAACTCTTTCCAACGGACATAGTTGGTTGAGTTTAAAAAAATGGTTTCATCCCGTTGACGAAGTTAACTGAGCGTATTCAAAATTAATGCGCTCAGTTAACTTTGTCGTGATTAAATCATCAAAACTTTCGCTCTCCGACATTTAAATTGAATAAAAATTTGGAACGAGTGGTTTCGGGATTGCGTTTGTATCAAAAATCCATTTTCTTTTTTCCTCGTACATCTGAAAAAATTTGCGGGACGCATATGAATCAATTCTCATTCTGAATTCGGTTTGAGATTAAAAGGAAATGTTTAATTTTTTTCATGTTTCTGAACGTGATTCGCTCATATTTGTTCCACCCTTGTAAAACCAATGTGAAGTTTATTTTCTCTTCCGTCTGATTCGTTTATCGGTGAAACCGCTGCCTAAGATTATTTTGCTTGAATCATGTAATGGATGTAATTGGAAATAATTTCACAAAGGTTTAATTGTCAATAACGGCTTTGAAAAACAAAATAAATTCATAGTTCGCGTCTTTCGTCCAACCGTCGTTCATTTCATTCGACAGTGGAAATGAATTGCGACTACGAAAACGAGGTTGTTTCCTCCCTTATAAGCGATAAAAAGAAAATCCTTCAAGTCGGGTCTAGAACTACCTTCCATGTCACAGCAATAAAAACCACCTCGACATTAATCGCAGAAGAAGCGGATTTATGCAGCGGGAAGTCGTTCGAGAAAAACTCTCCAGCACGAAATCTATGATAAATTCTTTTCATTTTCCGTGGTTATGGTCGATTCGTCTCTGAGCCGTTTGCATGTTTAAATAAAACTTATTGCGTATTTGAGTGTGTTTTTGTAGTTCGCTTCCAGGTAATAAAATTCAGTTTGCATGACCACCGAATAATTGTCGTTTCCTTTCGTAATCTTGATAACTGTCAATCTAAGAACGGAGGTTATTTCTCGGTACACATTTCGCTCAGCGATGTCTGCTTAGGGTATCTTTACGTTGATCAATATGCAAAATACCGTTCAGTTGAGCCTCATCGAGTGAAGGGATCTCTCGAAAGAAAGAAGCCGTTTCCTCCATTCGTTCGATACATCACATTTTTCACCTTCCACGGCACCTTATTTGATAAACGAGTCACAGTATACGAGACGGGGCGATCGTTCTGATAGGATCCTCTCAAATAAAACGAACTTACCACTCGCGCGCATTTTCTTCGATCATCTCATTTCATTTTGCGAAGGTGACGCAGGTCTTCCGGTAGTGAAGTGCTTCTCTTCTTTCCGTTTATCAATCTTCATTATTCACGGCGCTGGTAAATTTGTGGAGAGCTCTTCATCAATATTTCATTATATAACAGCTTCTTGGTACTGCCAATGTACGGTTCGGGCAATAAATCACCTCTACAAAATTATGCTTGAGAAACCCTGTTTCCAGCTCACTTAGATCATAATCGAGTCTCAGGGTGACGTGAGCTATAACATTTTGACGGTGTAAAGCCCAAGTGCGATCTTTCGCTACTATAACCACGGGGTTACCTACCAGAAAATTGGTAGGGCTTTGAAGACAGTGTCCAAATTGAATGTTCAGCCTCGTCAGATTTCGTGAGAAACGGGTCAGCGTTGTGCCCTATAGAGCCGCCCCCTCGTGTTTGATTGTGTGATTCATTTCAGTAGCAACTAACCTCGTAACAACAAACGATACTGAAAAGATTTATTTATTTTCTCAGAAAATTGTAACCTTAAGAACATAGGGGGTCCGAAAAAAAGCACCCCCTCTCCCCTCCTTCTCGATTGATAATTTCAGATTAATAAGATCTCAGAGATGATAGACTCCACGCAATCGACATCTAATTACTTATTACCCCCTCTCCTTTATAATTAATTTATTCTACGTAAATTTAATGAAAAGTAGACCCCTCATACTGATTTTGTTGTATTCCTACAGTGAATGATGAACCTATGCTTCCTCGCCTGAGGTTAATATCTCAAGTTAAACCGAAACTTCGTCACTGTGTGATTCAAGATATCTAGATTCAAACACCTGAATTTCCACTACTTAAACTTTTCAACGGTTTCTACCCTATACAGGGCATGGGTGAAGTATGTATTTTGGAAATGGGTGGTCGAGATGGTGGGCACCGAATCGATTTAGACGGTTGCTAAAATGGCAACCTACAAATCAGAAAGGATATTTAAAAATTTAGTTGTTTAAAAAAAAAATTGTTTGTTCACTCTTCCATACATGAGATACTTGCTCTACATAGCCCAAAGATACCTAAAACGATGCCTAAAAATGCCCAACACGCCTAGGTACTGAAAATCTCGAACAGACATTTGAAGTATGAATATTTACCCATATTGACCGTTAACCTCTTCCAGTGGGCTCCAATTGTTCCGGGACCCGTTTCATTGGATTCACAGTCCAAAGTTTAGTCGAAAATGATACCCCACACGCTAAGATCTCCGAAAATCTCAAAAATCCATTATTCGAAATACACATTTTTACCCTTCCTCTCCCCCTTCCTTCCAAATTTGGTCCGATCAGGCTGAAAAGTTTCGAAGACCAACTAAAGCCGGAAACGGTTCCCTGACCAAAATTTCAGATTTTTAAAATTTTTTTGTTATCAAAATTGGCGTGGACGGCGGACGGACATTTGCTTATTTTGATCTAGGCGCCTTGAATCATCCAGAAAAAAATTTTGGGACATAGTTTTCCATGAATTCAAGGAATTCAGTTGAGTTCCTAAACAGAATTAGTTGATTTTTCCTCAAATTGAATGGATGACCCATACAGCGCGAATAATCATTGAAAACAGTTTAATTTCATGTACCTACCTGTTTCAAGGGTGAAATTCCCCTCACATGATCGAAAACATGGGGTAGGCGGCTTCCTCGGAGGGTTGAATGTTGATAGATGTCACAAAGCATGACTCAATGAGAATGCTCGCAGTAATGTGGCTGTTTTCACTCTCTTGGGTTCTACATCTTCGTAAAAGATCAATAAATCGTTAATTTCCCCGAAATCTTCAATTATTATAAGAAACGGTGAGAGCTCTTGTCGATGGGAAATGCTCGGAAATTTCTTACTCCCATTGTTACCAGCCGGGGCAGTTCAAGCTGGGCCACTTCACGAACCCCTTGAACCTCCCCACTTCACTTTCTCAAGGCCTCGGTGCCACGGAGCTTGACTTCAAAATCACCTTCCTCAAGAAGCTCGACATTTTTCAAACGAACGATTCGAACTTGGCAGTTCATTAAAATTGTTTCTAAGAAAAAAAAAAAAATTCAACGAACTAACAAATTGAATTTGGTCCACCAGTTAGGGAATATTTCCCTGGATTCAATTTCAAGTTGACAAAAATGTTTGAGATGAATGATTCGATCTTAATGCCTTAAAATTACAATAAATCGGGTGGATCCTATTCATCTTGTTAAAATATAAAACATTAATTTTGACCTTGGGCGACGGTTTCCGACTTATGAAATAAAACATCCTCCGAAAGGGGATTTACCTCTTGGCGCTGTTGGGAAAACGGGCGAGGTTCGGCGATTCAGGTTCAACCGTGTCGGGGGTTTATAACGTAAGATAATACCGGTTTCACACTAATTTATTCCGACAAGCTTTAAACCGTAGGCTCTTCCTTTTAGGAACTTCTTCCTTGTTGCGGTAAAAAGTTTCCTCCGGAGTTTTTCCCAACACCCCGGTTTTTTCACGAAGTTGGACGTAGAGTAAAGAACAATTTGAAGGCCCGTATACCACTGGGGGCCTCAATTTTCCAGACTTTGGTTGAAATTGCCTAATTTGGGGATTCATCACAGATGATCTAATATAGCAGCACGGGTGTGTGTGGGACTAATACGCTTTCCGTATCAAGCGCTTAAATTTTCAATTAATATGAAAGTCGTCTAAATGACTAAAAAAAATGTAAAACTCAAGTTTGTCAAAATAATTACGCGTCCAACATAATTTCTTGTCTCCTGGGTGTTCGGCAGTCATTCGTTGATGGGCCTTATTGAACACACGAACCGTCGAGAGACACAATCTTAGAGGAGAGTTTAATCAGGAAGAAATTATTCCAATCAAAATAAATTCTTTATACATTTCCGCAATAAAAAATTAATAATTTTTCCATCTGATGATTTATTTTTTCAATTTTGTTTTATTATTTTCATCGCAATTTCACTTCTTTGAATTTCAAACCAGTTTGTTATTTTGTAATCAGGATCATCCTGAGTTAATATCCAAATTAGAAGAAAAACGCTGCAAATTCTTTCACAGGGGTTGGTTATTCCTCGGACCAGCAGCATCGAGACTCATCCCAATAAATTTAGCGTCCAAAATTTAGTTGAAAAAGTTTAGTTGAAAATGTACCCCATGCGCTTAGATCGCTGGAAATTTCGAATATACATTTACGAAATACATATTTTGACCCCCAAATTTGGTTTGATCATGCTGAAAAGTTTCGACCAAGTAGAGCTGGAAACGGGTCCGTGACGTGACCAAAACTTCGGATTTTTAAACATTTTGTCACTACTAAAAATCGCGTGGACAGCGGACGGACTTTTTACATAGAAACTAGACACTTTAAAACGCCCAGAAAAAGAATTGGGCCAAAGCGGAGAGATTGACTTTTTGCATGAAGACGTAGGTTAATTATTTAAGAAAAATCCCCCCCCCCCCCGGAAAATTGGACATTCTAGCTCCTAAATTAGTAGTTTTATACGCCTTTTAACGCTATTTTGACATTAGCACACAATGGGGTTGTGGGGCCCTCCCTAAGAGCACCTTCGTTCCAATGCGTTTTCACACGCACATTCTATCGCGAGGGATTGAGCATGGCTTCACCGCGTGATATTGGTTTTTTTCCCCCTATCTTTCCGATTCGAAGAGCTCTTACTCGATTCTAGTTCCCGAATACGAGTGTTCGCATCAGAGCTATACCAGCGTCATAGCAACGCGTGATACCGCCCCACAGCCTTCTGAATTTCACATGCGATCACAAGGTCCCACTCGAGTTTGAACCCGCTTCGCCTCGCTAAGGGCCGCCGTTACCGCTCTCTCGTGCTACATTCGTCAACTAGCCTGCGTTTCCGCTCAAATTCAAAACCAATTATTGCAGTGCCCTCAAGGCAGAAACTGGACATTTCTACCTTGTCCTCCAACAGCTGCCTCATCCCTGCAAGTTGATTCTATTTATAGATCACCGCTCAGAATTTCCCCCATTTAGTGATTCCTTCCAAAGTAATGAATTAGTATTGTATGAAATCGTTCACCAAACAACGCAACATGCCAAAATCTAGTAAAGTCCAGTAATCTGGTTGCCTTATCACAGATTTTTTTCTCAATATAATTCACAATTGATACTTACTAGGGTTTTTCCCACTAATTTTTTGACTCTCAATCGAAATTGGAATGAGTTTCCATGCTCCTGGTCCGAGGAATAACCAACCCCTGTGAAAGAATTTGCAGCGTTTTGTAGTATCGGTCCAAAAAAATAATTAATCGATCACGGATTTGATCTTACCACAAGAATCGATGAAATTGATTTTTAATCAGATCGATCTGAATGCGCCAAAATGAAACTATTCAGAATTTTTTCCTTTGTGTAGGTACGAACTTTTTTCTTCTTCTACGCCCCTTAGAGAAGCATTGTTCTAATTCCATAAGACGTATAACCTGCCTTGTTCCTCCACTGCCTTGACTCAACTTTTCGTCGTCCTTTAAAGCCTTGTCCTGTTTCCTCCATCGTCACCTCCATCTTTCATCCTCACCCCTCAAACGGACTCAGTCGGTTCCAAGTGGTAGTGGCTCCTTGTACTAGCACCAGCAGGAAGGAAATGAGGGCTGGAAAGGAAGGATGTTCGGGGACGTCAGGGAAGATTGAGAAGGGACAAAAACTCGCCACACCCGCCCCCGAGGGCGTCTAACGGGTTCTCTCAGCCTTTGAAGGGGTATTAATTTCGGGACTGGCTTGCCCTTTATAAGACGAAAACTGCTTCCAGGCGAGTGTCTCGAATACCTCGCGTAAGATAGAAGATGTGTAGCTCGCGGGGTTCACATTTTGAAATCACTGCTCTTTATCGCCCCATAAATGTTAGCTTAAAACTCCTTAGCTCGAAAAAGGCACCATTCCCTCTCTTCAGCTGAGAAATTTAATTTCTCATTCCCGATAGGAAGGAAGTTATTCAATTTCCGACTGACACCTCATGGAAATACGTTTATTTAATAAATATTCTCTGACGGTTGGCCGTTAATTAATTCATTTTGCGAATTTCCCGTCCATAAATTACGACGGGATTGGTTTTTTCCCAAGCGTGTTTAGCACTTTGTGCAATGATGAGTAAAATACCGGGCAAGTTAAAAATGCAGAGGTGAGTTAATGAATAAGACAACATATTACACAACAAGGAATACATTGAACAGATGATTTAATTAGAGGGAATAATCTATTAATTTCAAAATACAATAAAATTATGACCCACTCAAACTTCTAAATAGTAAAATATTTAAACCTGACCAAGCCGAAATTCACGCACAATAGAATAAAAATGGAAAAAATTGGAAGGCAGAACGTTATTGCGTACGCCAGACGCCGTCCGGCGTCCACGCCGATTTTGGTAGCAGAACATTTTCTAAAAATCTGAAATTCAGGCCAGAGACCCGTTTTCGGCTCTAGTTGATCGTCAAAATTTTTCAGCCTGATCGGACCAAATTTGAAGGGGTAGGGGTCAAAAAGTGTTTCCAAAAAATGGATTTCGAGATTTTCGGCGGTCTAGGCTTGTGAGGTATTTTTTTCGACTAAATTTAGGGTGCTTCATCCAGTGAAATGGGTCCCGGAACGATTGACGCCCACCGGAAAAGGTTTGAGGTCAAGATGGGTGTCAATCTACCTATTTTGAATGTGGGTTTTTGAAATTTCTGCTGCCTAGGCGTGTGGGGTATTGTCTTCCTCTAAATTTTGGATGCTGAATCGATTGAAGTGAGTCTCCATGCTCCAGGTCTGAGGAATAACCAACCCCTGTGAACTAATTTGCAGCATTTTAAAACTTGACTTTTGAGATTTTTGGGGACCCAGGTGGATGAGTCTTCCTTTAGGACTTTGAGTCGATTGGGATGAGTCCTGGACACTCATCATGCATCTGTTTATCGTATCAATGACTGATTGCTTAATAATTATCCTAGGTGCAATACACATTTTTAAGGAACATGGTCCTCTGGATTTCCTTGACAGTGGCCAGCGAAATATGTATTTTTGGTGTCTGTTGGTTGTTCCTTGTTAGTTGTTAGCTGTTCTGCTGCAGGAGCATTCGGTTTGAAAATACATGCTAGGTGAGCTGCGAATGAAAATGTCCGATTGATTGCATGAAAACGAATTTTTGTTGTTTCAGATGCGAGGAGGGGGGTCTCGTCGACGGGGGCACACGGTACACCAACGACAGGCACTCGCCGATCGAACGGTACGTCCCCGGCCCCCGTTACGACCGTTACCCGGTGCAACCGACGGTCTCGCCGGCGACGGGCCCGTCGCGCTACGTCGACCCGTATGCCCGTCGTGACCTGTTCTCGCCCGTCGTGGCACCTCCGCCTTCCCGCTACCTCCGCCCCATTCACCGCTACACGCCTCGCCCCACGAGAATAGAGTACAGAACCCACGTCGAGTACCTTGGCTCTTCGGGCGGAAGGTAACTAAAATAACAATTTTTGATATTTTTTTTAAGTTCGTGAAATTGAACTATTCGTAACATTAAACTTGAGGACGTCTATTTTCCAAGATATTATTATTCACACATTTCGAATTCAAGTCGCTTCATCGGTTCAAAGTAACTTTCTCAATCGTATTTTCCTTGAAGCGAGCACAACCTCGGCCAACCGACGAAAAATCAAGATTCACCACTCTCAGTTGAAAAACAACCCCAAGTTAGTTCTTCGACGTAGGGGCTCAACCTCATATTTCACTTTACCAGAGGGAAAGGCGGAGATATAGCTCTCCAAACGGGCAGACGTGTCCTCAACTTCGTTAAAAACGAGGACAAAAGGGGTAGACGTAGGAACGAGGGCGAAAGTAGAGGGATTTTCCCCACTCAGTGGAGAATAGGAAGAAAAAGAAGAGCGAGAAGGTTAGAAATGGAAAAGTTTGACGTCAAAGTAATTTATTTCCTCTGCTACCTCGGTTTTTTTGCCTCCCTTTCTCTCTAACCTGATAGCCTGAGGGCGATTTAAAGTCAAACGCGTATAAAACCTAATAATGATCAAGGGAGCGCGAAGGGAAAAGTGTTGAAGACTTTTTTCCCCCTTTTCCAAGCCTATCTTCATCTTTGAATCAACACCACTAAATCACCCCAGGGGGAAACTGATACCCGCTGCCGAATTCTGTTAAAGTGAGAGCCTATTCCCAAGTGAAATCCTGAGGAAGAAAAAGTCCAATCAGGAAGTTGATCAAGGGTTAAGTTCGAACGGTAGGTGCATTTTCCAAGTTTCTGCCTTGAAATACGTTACTTCCCGCAAACCAGAATTCGTTAGAATTTTCCTCTCATCCATATTAACGGAAAAAAGTTTTGTGCGGTGAAGGTTTCTCTCTCGTCTTCTCTTCTTGCGGGCTACTTCGTGCTTTGTGCACATCGGTGATGGTGGTGCGCTCTCGCTAGCATCTTCTTTTCCCCGTCTTAGACACTACGAATGTTAATTCGTTTATTATTCCTGGAATAACACCCTTGCATTCGTAATTTCAGAAAAAAATCCCCCTTAAACTTTCTTCTTTTTGCGTTTCAAAATGTTCATCTTCAAGATAAAAACTACTGTCAGGCCGGAAAAGACCTGAAAACGGTTCCTGAAAATTTTGATTTTAGGCTCCACGTTGTGGCTAAAACCTTTTGCAGCTCGATGGCCACAAACGAAGGCAGGGTATGGGTGACAATGGGTATTTCGGAATTTTAGTTTGCGCTTTTCCGCATGATCAAAAATTACTTTGATTAATGAGCCGTTGGTAGAACCAATAACTCTTTCTCTCTTTTTGGGTCTGCTTTTATTAGGAAGCTTTGGTTTTTCTCTTTTTCTCCCAACGGGATCAGGTTTCAATGGGAATATAGAGAGAGTGTTTCATGTGGGCGATGTGAATAACACTCATGCAATACAGATATCTACTCATCTCGTAGATAAATAAGTTTGCACAGACAGGTTGGCGCTGTTTCATGTAATTTGAGTTTGCTGAGTTATGAGTGATGCAGTTTGACCTCAGGTCCGTAAGATTCAGTCATCTTTGTGGTGGTATATTTCTCGACAAAAACCGCGTGCAAGGCGACCGCTTTGGCCCTGTATAAGTTTTTTTTAAATCTCTTTCGTGTGACATGATGGCGGCTTGGAGCTACCAACAAAAGCATCCATGGGCCAAAAAGGGTACTTGAAAAAAAAAAAAAAAAAAAAAAACTGTCAGTCCTTATAACTTTGTATTAGTTGTGGTAATACTTGATGACTTTCAATGCGAATTTTCGCCCAGGCTGTTTGAAATTTGAAATGAATTGTTCTATGATTCTAAAAAATGGGCAGCGCTCGGAGATGAATTTATTTCAAGAAAACCAAAATCATGGTACCACATACCATTGCCCGGCCGTTCTGTCCGGTTCACTCACCGCGATAATTGGGAAAACTGTCTCAAGTTTTCCATCTTCGTCCTTCCAACAGTTGCCATTTTCCCACGTCAGTCGGCTGTCGCGGTCGTATCCTTCATACTCGTTTTCGTTCCTATTGTTGCTCTCAAAACTGCCTGTCGAAGATACTGAAAGGGGGCTCACCAACGAGACAATAGCCGTCAAACAAGTAAAGAATAGGAGAGAGGACAGAAACTGCCGACGAGAACTTGGGCAAACTCTGGCTGTTATATTGTTCTCATGGTTGATTGTTCAATGTTCACTTGACTATTCTCGGGGGATTTGTGTCGATTTCGCGTTACTAGTCGCGTTTTGTACATTTTCAAAAGTATGAAGCTCTGTCTCTGTCCACAGAAGGATGCGCTTCGAATGTGAGGAAAGTTGTAGCAAAATACATAAAAAGCTTTATCTGTAAGAAAATGTAAGAAATCATGGATGGACTGTACAATTGAATTGAAACAAGCTGCTCATTGTGCCAAAATACCGTATTATAAGAAAAACTAGCTCTGAATTTTAACTTTTTCGCGCTTCCTTTCAAATTTCCCTCTAATTTTCTGTAAATTGTCATGTTTTAGATCTGTTCAGACTGATTTTGCTTCTCATGGGGATTCGGGGTGTGTGGACGTTTTCGAGCAAGACCACAGTCCAGAGGACTTGTACAGGGCCACACTCTATATCAACACGCCTCGGACAACTCGGGAACGAGAGTAAGTATACGATATATTGTCATATTTTTTATCACAAGACCTCGCCGAATTTTCAAGAAATACCTGACCGGTTTAGCAATTTTCTTTGTTGAGGGAAGAACACCTATTTCGCATGTGATTGCAAACTTAATTTTAAAGTTAGCATGGAATTTATTCAGGTGACTCCCGGACCTTTTTTGACAAACAGGTCGGGCATGAGGGAAGACGGGCAATTTGAAAATGGGATTTCATGCTTATTTCCAAACTTTGGCGTATTGATAGACTTAATTAGAAAAATAAGGAATTTTCGGGTAATTTGCAGGGTTTTAAAATTAGTTATTTATAGCTTCTGTAGAAAGAGCCTATCCTGTAAGTTTTAGTGTTATTCGGATACTGAACGCGTATTAAATGTCGTAAATTGTTGTAAGTTTGGTTTTGCACATGAAGAAGCTTGAGAATGAAGCACTCGAGTCATAAGCATTACCTCATCATATTGAGCATTAGCTAAATCTCTCCGGCATCTCCAAGCTTGAGAATCAGAACGTAGCTACCTAAATACCTTAAATGTGGCCGATAACGCGAATCGTTTTTTCTAAGCTCACTTCACTAACTGCTTTATATACGATTACCGAATTTGGTGAAAATTTGTGGCCAGCCCATCTTTCACCTGCAGGGTAATTAGCTTCGTCCTCCATCCTGTCAAAGGCAGGCCGCGGGGATGACGAGTGTTCCGAATGAAATTTCGCCCGGTTTAATTACTCACTCGCTTCAAAAACGTGGGCGTAGCAATCTGCTTTCATAATTATAATGTACACGCCTATCATTAAAGGCGAAAATTGGCCGGACGCGACCAACTCATTAGAGCCTCTCCTTTTCGTCTAAATTGATTACCGTCAGCCGATGACCACGAGAAAAGGACGAAAGTGGCCAGAGGTGAACGCTAAATTAGTAAATTAATGTCTGAATCTTTTATGGTCAAACCATTTGGAAAAACAAATTTGTAAAATGTTCACTAATTAAATACTTATTCTCAACAATTGAAGGAGGATCAATGATGCCGTAGTACGTTGATCTAGCTGCCATCAGGTTGGTGTCATCTGCCGGAAGGTTTTTGAAAGCCATTTGAAGGAGTTGCACGATTCATCAATCGTCTGATGTCTCAAGCAAAAATCATTTTGGGCGGGTGTGAAGTAAGTGACAGGAACTAGCATTTCCTGGCCTCTCCCTCCTGGTGTTCAACCAATTTGGAGCTCATGAATCACTCTCCTTTATAACTTTTGTCGAGTTAGTTCCTCATTCTGGAACGATGTGAAAATTGGATTGAGCCTCCAACGATTGCACACGAATTCAATTTGTGTCGTAACAATCCTACAGCAGACATTACTTTTTCCAGAAGGGGAGCTGACACCCACTCTAGAGGTAGATTTTCCTCCTCATTGATGGGAGCTCTCAGCCTCATCACTTTTTGAAATCCTCGACTCAACTACACTTCAACAACCGTCAACGTAGCACAACTTTCCAACGTTTTAATAGTTCAGCGTTCATTAAGGAAAAACGTGCACAGGGAAGCTCGCTCTTGGGTTTTCATTATTCATTTTGCGCGGAGAATGGGAGAGATAGGATCGCGTTGCGAAGCTCTCCAGCTCGCACCATGTAGATCTTCATAATGCCCCGTCCTAATACATCAGTGTCGACTAATCTTGTCTCATTTATTATTTATGGGATTAGCGAAAAACCTCCCCCAGAGTTACAACGCGAGGGAGTGTATTTTGACTGACCCTCTTTACAACTGAATGTATTTTGTGGAGGGGAGGATTGGTGGTTGGTCGCCCACGAATGCTCAAATACCGAGAGCTGGAGGATGATTCCCGTGCGTAAATTTATAAATGATAATGCGGTCCATAATTATCACTTTTCCAGAGAAAGTCTGTAATCTGATTAAATTTTGTAACGAGAGAAGTCAAAATCAGATTTTTTTTCTAACCAAATGGGAAATTAGGAAACGCACAGTATGCTCCAATATTCTAAATTAACTTTGTTGCTCAGAGAGTTCGCAAGTTTAAAGATGAGTGAAATTATGTCAAAAAGTATTAATTAGCCGTAATATATTTATCAAGGAGGAGATCGCGTTTACGTACGGTGTGCGGTCATTTGTCTAAGATCCATTTTAATCAATTTAGCATCCGAAATTCAGTGGTCACTGCTACCCTACTCACTTATTAACCTTACCCGATATTATAATTAACCTATTTTCAACCATACATTGCTCTCGTTAATACAACTAGCCGAAACCCCATCCAAATCGACTCAGCGTTCAAAATATTGTGGAAAATGATACTGAGAATTCCTAGGTCTCTGAAAATCTCCAAATGCATTACTGAGTACTTATGTTTTTTTTATGAATACTTAATGGTATTCTATGGCCATTCTGGAAGGATTTGTAGTTTTTATGGCCTCAAGTGAGATATAATGTACTATACGAACATGAGCACTACGGATATTTCTCCCAGTTACAACTCACTATTGTGCTCATTCTTAATTCGAGTCGCCACTAGCGATTTTAAGAAGCGATTTGTGAGAATTAACATGGTTTGAGAAATCATATCGAACCGTCTTGAGGCGCGCTCACTATGAAGGTTGGGTGTTTTAAACTATCTAAGTTTATTTATTTATTTATTTATAATAATACGGGATAAACCCAATTACAAATGAGAAAATATCAGGCAGACAACAGGAGTCAAGGAGTACGAAACAAAGAGTAGCTAAACAGGGTCGTGTAGGGGTTCTCAAGAAAGTTATCAAGAAAAATCTCCTTCACAATGGTTTATTATTAAAAGGCAGATGTTGCTCATGGCTTCATTAGAAGGTGCCAAATTTCAGCTTGTTCTATTGAATAACTCAGAAGAACACCAATCTCTACCCCTTTTCTTACCATGACATACCTTACACTTCTCATGTACATTACTCAGATGTATATTATACATTGAAATCTGTTAATCAGCAACACGATAATAAATACTTCACCTTAATGCAAATGATATTGTGACATCGTATGATTTACTGCGTTCTATATAATTATATATTAATTTTACGAATTATACGTGGTACTATTCACTATTTACAATGGGGATTCAATCGGTATGAAGCTACCGAAAGGGTTTGAAATTATGCTGTGGATTGAAGACGGTAACTCGATACTTATAAACTTTGAAGGCGATGATGAAAATTGCGTTTGATTGTTTCTTATACGGAAATTGAACAATTATGCTTTTCATCTCCCAGTGTTTTGTTACGTCAACAATACGTTCTTCTATTTTGAGCATAAGTTCATTAATTCCTTTTCCAGGTACTCGCGAACGCCTCCCTTGGGTCGGTCGGCGAGCGCCGCGGGAACGGTTACTTCGGAACAGGTCGAGCGGGGACGGTGTTCCGCGGAATCGCAGACGCCGCCGGTTGCCGCTCCGCTCAGCTTATGCTGTTCCGCTCGACGGGTCCTCCCCCCCGCGCCGACCCAACCGACTTCCCTCACCCCTCAACATCATCACCATCCTCAGCCTCAACACACGCCTAACATATGGTAAGTCCCTTAATCGTTACCAGAAATACGCTGAAGGAACCAGTTACTTTCCAAAATACCAAGAATAATAGGACGCCTTTTTACTGCTAGCGCTAGAAAATAAGTCTGAATGAAAACTACTCAAAAATTATTTTCGTTACAAGGAGCTTATATGGTTTTATCAAGCTGCTTTGGCTGAGCGATCCAAATGCGATTATCAAATTATGATGAGTATAAGTTCCCACTAAAAGATGAACAAAAAGGGTAATGAATCGTATTCATAAACAATCATTTGAGGACCAAAATCATTCTAAATTAGGTGCGCCTGAGCTGTGTGGGGAGTAAAGATAACTATTTGCAATTATAGGGCTAAGAAGTGGAAAGAAGAGAGAAAGTAATGTGATGGCATAAAATACAAATACACGGGCTTCTCCTAGGTAGACAAGGATGGGAAGGTAGACACGTACATACTATGCTGAAAAGAACTTTTTGGGACCGATCGGGCTTAGGTAAGTTATTACGGAAAATATTTCATTTTAAGCTCATGGCGGGAAGATTAAAGTTGTATGGAAGCCCTGAATTTGAAACACGCAGTTGACTAAAGGATACTTTCAAATAGTGTT
>CM034000.1:23225271-23348780 GCA_019603395.1 Cyrtorhinus lividipennis | reverse complement strand
TCGTATGGGCGTCCTTATGGGGTTTTTGAGATAAATCTTGAAAACTTCAGAAATTTCGAGGTTTTTCGGCTACCATAAAATACCTACAAGGTTTCTAGGATTGCAAAATTGATTACGCTCCTTAGGAATTATTTAACATGAAAAAGAAACAGAATACACGCAGATTCACTAAGTACAATGTTTTAATTGACTGGCTTAATATCTACTATTAATCGAGAAGTAGGGAAATCTTACCTTGAAACTGTTATGTCATGTAATTCGATTGACTGGTCGACAGAGGGACGTGAGTGTGCGGTGGTTGATGTGAAATGAGGAGTTTCGTGGACTATGCCGGTCAAACTACGATCGCTCCCTCGCCTTTTATTCATTCCACCGGAGGATATAGCTGGCCCTGCGCAACTTTTCTTCTTCCCTCCGCCACCGAATCCAAAAACCTAGCAAATGAGATGATAACATTAAAATGGAACTGCGCTTAACTCATTTCAATTCAAAAAGGAATTCGCCTACTTAGTAATATTCCAAATACCAATTTTTTATATTGATTATATCAAATTTGAGGATTGTTCTTCTCAAACCAATGTTGTTATTGTGAATTTTGTGTAAGGAAACTGTATTCGCTGTAATTTAGTTCACAAATAGAACGGTTGCTAGACCACTTCAATATATGCCGGTCTCTTTTTCGGGATCCAGGAGGGAAGCCTTCAACTAGACATGACGCAATACGTAATTAATATATATTGTTGCGAGCTCACACTGGCGCCGGTCAAATGGGCTACTGGCGTCGCAAGGTCGGCGACCTGTGGAGGTTTAAGGGTCTGGAACATTCGGGAACCTCCCCGTTCGTCCCCGAACGTTCTCGACCGGGCACCAGGTATAAAAACAGGCCCACGAGCGCCGCCCAAGTCAGTTCAATTCGGAGCCCCGATATAGACGCTTCTCGGGTTATAAATCGTGCCGCGCCGCGTTATAAATAGTGCGACAACGCGTTACAACCGTGTATTGTGATTCTGTCATTGTGTAAGTGCGCGAATGTGAACAGTGTATGTACTCACGTCGAACAATTGTTAATAAATTACTTTACTAAGAACATAAATCGTTACAATTGGTGTCAGAAGTGGGATTACAAATTAGTGTTATAGTGTTGGACAATAGTTAGTGTTAAAGTGTTACAGTGTTTTACAGTAGTTATAAAGTGTTATAGTGACTTTAGTGTGTTACTGCGCGTTTGAACTCTTAAAAACGAACAAAATGAAGTTGACCGATTTGAAAGTTAAACAGCTGAAGGAAGAGCTGGAAGAGCGCGGCTTACCTACCGGTGGAACAAAAGCAGATCTACGCCTACGACTTAAGGAGAACTTGGTTGAAGAAGGTCATGACCCAGACAACTTTGACTTTGTGGATGATATCACCAGAATTGAAGAGAATTCTAGACAACTGTTTGAAGAAAACTCACGGAAAATGGAAGAGAATTCTAAAAGAATCGAAGAGAATTCTAGACAACTGTTTGAAGAAAACTCACGGAAAGAATGGAAGAGAATTCTAGACAACTGTTTGAAGAAAACTCACGGAAAATGGAAGAGAATTCTAAAAGAATTGAAGAGAATTTGGTGAGTCATATGGATAAAATAGTGAGTGATGTTGCCAACATAAAAACTGATGTAGTCAGACTGGAGGACAATTTGAATTCATTGTCCAACACAGTTGACGATAAGATCTCTGCAGTTGACGATAAGATCTCTGCAGTTGATGATAAGATCTCTACAGTTGATGATAGGGTCTCTGCATTTGATGATAAGATCTCTCAGGTTAGAGACGAAATTGAAAACAAAATTCGAGCACTAGAGAGAAGCAATCAAGGAAAGTTGAGACACATGGATATACCAGCAGAAGCCAGCTTCAACAGTGGCAATGAAGAACAGTTTACAGGAACCAGAGGAAATAAGATTAAACCACCTACATTTGACGGAAAGTACCATGGTCAACATACAAGAGACAATTTGAAGCTGCAGCTGTTGCAAATGGATGGCTCGAACATGACAAAGCAACAGCTCTAATAGTTGCATTGCGTGGAGAAGCCTTGAACATTCTCCAGACAATACCGGCTAGGCCATCAGAACAATTACTGAATTGTTGACTGCCAGGTTGGATATGAGATACGGAGATGCTCATCTACAACAAGTCTACCGTGTGCAGATAAATGACAGGAACCAGAGAGCCACCGAGACGCTACAGGAATTTGAAGCGGACATTGCAAGACTGGTGAGACTGGCTTACCCTACAGCGCCTGATGACTTTTTGGAGCAGCTCGCTGTCCAGACTTTCGTAGATGGAATCAGGGACAGTGAAACTCAGCAAGCATTGAGACTCGCACGCCCAAAGACCTTGTGCGATGCCCTGGCGCATGCTTTGGAATTTGAGGCTGCGAAGCAAGCCTCTCACCGGAGCGGAGCACGTCTGAGACAGGTAGTGGAAGAAGAAGAGGACATCGTGGAGAGGGTACTAAGGCGTTTGAAGCAAGAGCCCGATTGGGAGGACCTCAAACGACAACTCAGATGCTGGCAATTGGGGGAGTCCTCTCACAGTTACAAGACGGGCAAGAAGAGGAGACCTATTCTGGACAACTGCGGCCACAGCTCAAGACCGGACCAGCAAGAAGAACACCTACGGAGGACGAGAATTATCCTGGGTGAGTGGCAGCCAGAGCACTTGCAGGAGCGGCAAGCAGAAGACCAGGAGCTAAGGGATCTTCTGGATTGGAAGAGAACCAACAGGAGACCCAGTTGGCCAGAAATTAGACATCGTAGTCCAACTATAAAAACCTATTGGGCGCAGTGGAACTCTATCATTCTGGAAGGAGGAATCCTGAAACGTCGCCTGGAGAGCAATGATGGTACTGAGACAAGGACGCAGATCATTGTTCCACAAAAGTTGGTTCCCTTGGTTTTGGAGCATCTCCATGATCGAACATCAGGAGGACATTTTGGCATCACAAAAACGCTACAGAAGGTTAGAGAGCGTTTTTACTGGGTAGATAGCAAACAATCTGTCAAAGATTGGTGTAAGAAGTGTTTGCTATGCAATGCCGGGCAGGGACCAACTGTGAAACCGAGGGCAAAGATGCTGCAGTACAATGTGGGAAGCCCAATGGACCGAATAGCCAGTGACCGGATGAAGACTCGATACGACATAAAGGCAACTGAGGTGGGTTTCCAAGCAGGCGATCTTGTCTGGTTCTACAATCCGCGTCGGAAGCGAGGACTACCACCGAAACTCCAGAAGGATTGGGAAGGACCCTACGAAATCATGAAAAGAATCAACGATGTCATCTACAGGATTCGAAGAACTCCAAGAGGGAAACCGCGAGTGGTACATCATAATCGGCTGGCAGCATTCGTGGGCAGTTCGACGCAGGAAGACCTGTCGAGGACAGTGACTACACCATCAAGTATAGAAGACCCGGCAACCCTGGAGTTCAACATGTTCATGAAGAACTATGGAGGGACTAGCAAAGCGAGATTTGGAGTCACCAACGAAGTGCGCGAGAACCTTTTTGACGTTGGAAAAGATTATGCGCTAGCACACTGTGTAGCTGCCGACCTCAAAATGTCGAGAGGAATTGCCGAAATATTCAAGAAGAAATATGGTAATGTCGACCAGTTGCAGCGGCAAGGTCCACGCATTGGGAAAGCATTGTCACTGAGGATAGCCAACCAGCTGATAGTGTATCTAGTGACAAAACAGTCTTCCCACCAGAAGCCAACCTACAGGACTCTTTGGGATGCGCTACTTGCCCTGAAGAAGCTGCTCATTAAGCAGGGAATGAAGAAGTTGGCAATACCCAAGATTGGTTGTGGCTTGGACCAATTGGATTGGAGGATAGTCCGTAACATGTTGGAGTTCATTTTCCAAGGGACCCAGATTGAGGTGCGGGTGTGTACCTGGAATCCTCATGGAAGAACTGATGTGAAGACTGTGGACTGCTATTTCTACCGCCAAGGCAGCTGCAAGAATGGTGATAAATGCCGCTATCGACATGAGCCCTGTGATGAACAGATGCCCAAGATTGTTCTGGGACAGAACAATTCTAAGGAGGGGGCAGTGTTGCGAGCTCACACTGGCGCCGGTCAAATGGGCTACTGGCGTCGCAAGGTCGGCGACCTGTGGAGGTTTAAGGGTCTGGAACATTCGGGAACCTCCCCGTTCGTCCCCGAACGTTCTCGACCGGGCACCAGGTATAAAAACAGGCCCACGAGCGCCGCCCAAGTTCAGTTCAATTCGGAGCCCCGATATAGACGCTTCTCGGGTTATAAATCGTGCCGCGCCGCGTTATAAATAGTGCGACAAGCGTTACAACCGTGTATTGTGATTCTGTCATTGTGTAAGTGCGCGAATGTGAACAGTGTATGTACTCACGTCAACAATTGTTAATAAATTACTTACTAAGAACATAAATCGTTACAATATGTTACAGTCGTGACTAGTTGAAAATAGGAATCCCCGCTGGTTTAATAGAGCCTTGTTTTTTCACTGTTCCTTGCATTTACCAATCCAAACGAGTTGTAACTAACTTTTAAAATCACTTCATAGCACGGCTTCTCACTAGATTTTTCCAGTTATGCTAAAGAAATTTCTGTTGAAACTAGTGTGAATGAAATAAATCAGTGACACCTGGTTCCAGCAAACTCTAGTTTTAACTAGTGACTTTTAGTTTTCACAAAGGGGCTTAGTCAAAACAAAAATTGATTTATTAAAACTAGAATTAACTGATTTCGGGTATTTACTGTAACATACACAACCAAACAACATGAAATTCAAATCATACCGTTTTTTGGTCGGTGGATGGAGGGCGTTCGCTAGTAGGCTCTTATATTGTTCGGACCGTACGAAACGAGGGTAGCAGTCTTTATTAAGAAGTACAGTGTAAACGTGATGAGCAGCAGCGTCAAAAGTAAACCTGGAGGGGTTCTTCATTTCATTCAAGGTTGTTTCTTGAGTTTTCGAGTCAATATTCACTTCACATGGAGCACCATGGGCCAAGAACTCCCTAAAAGATATAAACAAGATGACAGGTAAATCATCGATGAGGTCATTATACACGCGATACATCAATATAAATGTGATGAGTCGATGGATCAGGGCGGCAGTAAGTTCGAGTTTTCAACTTGCTAAAACTTATCTTTAACCTCTGTTTGAAACTAAACCTGGAGGTGGGTTTCAGGGAAGCTGGTGTTAGACACTTGGCTTCTGATTTCCTAAGACTCAGTGCTGAAAAAGGACTCTGTGGATGTTCAACTAAGGATGGATAAAAATGAACATAACATCGATGTTTTGATACATCGATTGATTTACAGGAGGGAAAAAAGTAGCTAATTTTCATTGGCAATTTTCTAAAAAAAAGACGAGTTTCTTTTACAGTTTCAACGATATTTTCATAGTAGAAAAAATTAAGACAAGTTAAAACATCAGACTCAATAAATACTTATAGAGTTAATATGAACGATATACATAAATAGTAACTTTCTGCAGGCATTTTGGAAAGACCTAAAGAGCGCAAATAGAAAGCACAGGAAAGAGGAACTGTGAGAAAAGAAAACTAGAAAAGACAACGAATTTTAGGTTTGAGGTTGAAGATAATAAGAACCCATTTCCATATCCCTAGTACGTACAATTCGATTTAAAAAACATCGATGTTTCATGAATCCGTGTAGTACCTATTATTTTTAAACAATGATAATAAAAAGCTGGATGATGGGGTAGGTATATTTTTATTATTTGTACTTAAACTATCCAAGAAAATACATTTTGAAAAAAAAAATTAAACATTAATGTTTAACATTGTACATTGATGTTGGGTAAACATTGATGTTCTTGAATCAAATCGATACCCATCTCTGCCCTATGTTTAACGTAGACGTTGGCTAACATATGCAGTCGCCACACATATAGCCACCACCCCACACATGGCCCATGGATACAAGCTAGTAACAGCTATGAACTCATTACAGCTGTTTTTCACATGAACTCAGTACAGGAGTTTCAACACAACCGCCAATGAAGTAGCCAGCCACCAAAAGGTAATTGAAACCCAGAATTTTTATGAGCTTCAAATGTAGGATATTTTTTGAGTCACAATGTACATGCAATGCGCTCATCAGCGCAGTTTCAAATGATCAAAACGACACTTACTGATGTATAGCGTTGACTTTGCTGGATACTTGAGATTGTGCGCAATAACGGAGCTCTTTTACAGCCAACCAAAATCTGATGTTCTCGTGGCTGTATTCTTTACGTAAAAAATTAGAAAATTCTTCCACACCTGCATTAAAAGAACACGAATATAAGCGTTTCAGGCGATAGAAATCGGTACGTTTAACGAACACTAAGAAGGCAGAGCTTACCGCTAGGGTCGGATAAAAGGTCTTCGAAAGATAGTGCCCACCTCCTAACGCGCCTTTCAGTTGGAAGTTCAACGCTGAAATATTTCATCAATTATGAAGAATGAATTAGGTATGAAAAGTGAATGATGCGATGAAAACTTAATTAAAAAACTCACATAGGCTGGTTAAATTGCCAGAAAGCGTGGTCATCCGTTAACCAGGGGTTAGAGGGCTGAGGTTGAGTGAAGAAAGGGTCGTATTCAACGTAAGTGGTAGAATGGGTGACGAGGTTTTCGACGGCTTGAGAAACTTTCACTCTGGACTTGTTCACTTGTCTTCGAAGAATCTCAATCTGAAAGCCCCAATCACGCATTCTTCTTCAACATCAATTCTCAATTTTCAATTCTTTCTTCAGTACATATTTTACAAAACTGTATTCAAAGGGAAGTAGGACCCCGCATGTGATAAAGAAACTAGGAGCCCAAATCTACACCAACTTTTTTAAAATAGAAACTCGAGTCTTGGTTGATCATTTCTTGAATAATTAATTTAATTAGGTTGATTATTCCTTGAATAATCAACCTAATTTTTTTCATGCAACAAGTCAATCTCTCCAAGTCAGCCCAACAATTTTTTCTGTGAGTTTCAAGGTGTCTAGATCAAAATAAGCAAATGTCCGTCCGCCGTCCACGCCGACTTTGGTACCTAGTAGAAAATTTTCTAAAAATCTGAAATTCGGGTCAGGGACCCGTTCCCGGCTCTGGTTGGTCCTCTTTTCAACCCGATCGGACCAAATGTTGGTGGAAGAAGGGGTCAAAATGTGTATATTGAAAATGGATTTTCGATATTTTTGGCGATCTAGGCGTGTGGGGTATCATTTTCGACTAAATTTTGGACGCTGAATCTAATGAGACGGGTCTCGGAACGATTGGTGCCCACTAAAAGAGGGGTCATCTATCTATTTCGAATGTGTGTTTTCGAGACTTCTAGTACCTAGGCGTGTAGGGTATCATATTCCACTAAATGTTGGACCCTGAATCGATTGGAATGGGTCCGGGACACACCGCACCCACTGTTTCTTCCCCATTTTCCTCATGTTCGACATTTTCAAGGACTTAGGCGAGTGGGGTACCGTTTTCCACTAATTTTTGAACGTTGAATCGATTGGAAAGAGTCTCCATGCTCCTAGTCCGAGGAATAACCAACCCCTGTGATATTGAAAGATTTTTGGGGCAATGATGATTTTGCTATCCTGCGCAACCCGTCCTGCGAGCTTAGGAAGTTTGTCAATTAATTTCTCCTTGAAATGGGATGAAAATGAAAACCCATTATACCTTCAACATGCATTCATCAGCGTTGAAAAATCTCATTTTCCAGTTCAACGCCAATAGGTCAACAAATGTTTTCAACGCCTGCTCGCTCGGATGTTTCAATTTCAGAGATAAATCAGCGGAAAACTCAACATTTAGCTAAAAGCAACTTCATAAGCATGCACTGAAATGAATATTTTGCACATTATTGTGGATTTCCGAAGTATGGGATATCATGCGTAGAATCCGAATTTGTGACAAAAATGTATTTCCAATCTTATTTAAAAAACTTCGTGTCAATCACGCATAGGACACCCTTTACAAAAAGATTGAAGACTTCATCGCAGATTTACAGATTTTTTTTTTTTTTTTTTTTTTTTTGAAATCTTTTGAGACTAGGTGTAATGCCTCGTGGTTAGATACTAGGGTCGGCCTCCTCCAGTTATGTAGAAGTCTAATCCACTAAAACCTCACCCTCCCAAATGGCCCAATTTGGTACTATTTATCACATGACTTCGGGTTGAACCTGAAAACTACCTTAACTAACTAGGTAAGCAACCTACACACTTATCAGTACATGAAAGCTCACCTCGGTGTTGGGAGAAGATGGACTGATCGAACGGCGCAAGGTCGTGATGGGTGATGGTTCGAGAGGTGGCTGACAACCGGGAGGCGGGCGGTGAACTCTCCAATACGCTCTTTCTTGAGAATCGGCCACCAACTTGTCCATTTTCTTTCTTTCTTTGCCCACTTTCACCTATAGAGAAGAAATGAAGTGTGATGAATCAAGCCTTAGATCATGTGACGAATACACGACGATTTTGAGGAAATCGAAGACTTACAATAATAATTTAACGATTGTGATAAACATCTGTGGTTTTCTAATGGTTGTGTGAGACTACCTACTCCAATTTAAGTCGTTTGTGTTGAGTAAACTACAAATGTGTACAGACATGTACTTTAAATCGCGTTTAAGGACTGTTCCAGAACCTTTTACTGAGTCCCTGTACGTAGGCACACGAACGTGATGCAGCACAACATGAAGGCATAAAAGCGTATCCATAAATATCCTACAATACCTAACGAAATTCATGTAATGTTCAATTCATCACACACAGCAGATAATAATATCAAACAGCTAAAAACTTTCTGCAAATAACAAACCTGATTATACGAGTATTCCGTTATTAAATTTGAACTTGGGATAAATGTATGAACAAACAAAAAAAATCCAAAAACCAATTTCCAAGCCCCATTTACTCAAAAGAAGGCGACTATAATAATGATACAAAAACCAAAGAATTGCGGAAATCGCGTCGATTCTGAAAAATCGATTCATTATTGCACTATCGTAGAGTTAATGATAATTTACTACGTTTTGCTTCACGTTCTTACTCATTATTAAGGGGAGAATTGACGCGAACTCCTCAATAGAGATTTCAAAAGGTAGATAATTATCAAATTTGAAATTGTAGTAATAAATTGGTAGAACATCAAACTAGAGACGAGACGGAGTAACTAACTAGGGCATGCCCAGCAAGATCACGTCAATACAGAAGCGGTTCACTCGAAAATTGTGGACTAGGTAAATTCTTTTGGTACACTCATATTTCTCCCTTGCTCAACATGACATCATTTTTATGGCCAAACTTTTATTTTGTACGATATGTATTTCAATCCGTTATAAAATAGAGTTTGAATTAAATATTAGACAACAAATAATCCAAAAGAATTTCCTACTTAACTTCCAAGTGTTCCCCCAAAAAACACGATTTTGCCTACATTGTGTATTTATATTGTTGATACGGGGATTGTGTGCTTGGGAAAGGGTACCTAGACGCAGAGTGAGCACGGATAAGAATACCATTTTGTAGTGTTGCCTATAAATAAGAATCAGAGTCAGAGTAGGTAGCCTAGTAATCACATCTAGATTTAATGACGAGGCGAGGGTATAAAACGGCGCATTTTGAAAATTCAACTCGATAGATGAAAAGTAGGGTTTTTTCTTTTTAAAAGTTAGGTTTATTGTTTTTATTGGAATAACACACTTCGGTATACGACAACAGTTTTCATCAAAACAAAAATCATAAATATACGATTAAATATACGATGTACCTATACGATTAAAATTATGCTGATTCAGAATCTAAAACATCTCTCCGCCGTCCGAGGCTTTTCAAAATGCTTCAAAAAATCTTAAATTTTGCACAGACGCTGATTGAGAGAGACGCTGATCATTTCTTCCCATTGATGTGATGAAAATGGTTTTTCGTGATTTTTGGGACCTATCGGTAAAAGGTATCATTTTCTTTCATTGTTGGACTCTGAATCGATTGAGATGGATTCTAAAACGATAGGCGCTAATGAGGAATGGGAGTGGTTTAAGATAGACATCTTGAAAATGATTACATTTAAAAGAGTTGTTTTCAACAGTTATGTTGAACCCAGATGTCCAAGAATGAAACACTTTCTCACTCCTTACTCACTCCAAACACATTCACCTAGAATAATGTATTATTGTGGAGTTTGACGTAAGTTGATGAACTAGTCAAAGTGATCAATCGCCTCACCGATATTTAGGTATCCTAAACAATTGCCTAAATGAAAGAAATTCGAGGTTACCCATAATTCATGCACACCCTATGCACAACTAAAATTTTATTTGAACACTTATAAACCCAAAGAAAACGTCTAGATTTAGAAGACTAATAGAAACGTAAATTTTGAAAAGGAAAACAGGGTAGTAGCCAACCTAACACAGACAATAATGCTTGGAATTTTTATTCTGTTAAGGATAGATAGATTATGATGGATAGATAGATTTTAGTAAATAGATTTTAGATAAATTTTAGAGATAGATTTTAATAAGTTCACTTTGGGAGACAAGAGCGTTTTTCTCTGATCAGAAAAGCCGGTTATAAACGTGAATTCGCTACTGGATACACTGAAGGAATAAAGTGATAAAATTAACTACAAAATATATGTACACATTATTTATTTTCGTGTCAAGAGTGTAAGAACTTCCAAATTACGTCCTCACGTTCTACAAGTGATAGCTTGAACCCGGGGTCCCGAAAAACGCCCGTTTGCATAAAAACTTGCTAAATAATCAACTTCTACTAGCTATATTTGCTTAGCTTGGCACTATTGATCGATGTGTTAATTTGAGATCACGAAAATTGTCATGGGCGTGAGACCGGAAAGCAGGAACACACATTCGATTCCCTTGAGTCTGATTAAAATGGGAAATTACCGTAGATGTCAAAACTTACAGCTGGTTATTGTTTGTTTCCCAAATTTCGAATAATTCCTATTTAATAATTTAAATAGGAATAATTTGACAAGTGAATTTTGGCAATTATTGCGTTCACGAAGAAATTAAAAACAAGCCGACAATCGAGCAGTCTGATGCGAAGCTGTTTCAAGATTGAGATACTTAAGGAAATGCACGTGAGGGGGAAGGGACAGTTGAAGAAGCTGAGCTCAACAATGTGAATCTTACACCCTTCGTCCAATTCAAGAAAGAGAAAACCAGTCCACTTTGTACACGAGAAAAGATAAAAAAAGCCGTTCAAGACGTTTTTCAAAAGCACCAACTCAAGAGAAAACCATTTTCGGAAAGAAAAGCGATTGGCATTCCAATTAGAAGTTAGCAAGCGTAAAATGAACCACTTTCACCTAAATATGTACATGTTTTTGTATCATTTATAAATGAAGTCATCTACATCCATCAATAGTGACATGCTGCAGCAGATGCGTTAGAATTTTAAAACAAGCCACAAAAAATTAATTTTTGAATAACGAATAAAAAATAGGCGGAAGAAGAGTATTCTCTGACGATGATTATGTACTTACACACGGCCCTGTGCCTTTCAACCATTCTTCGGCCTGAACGGAAAACAAATGGGATGAAGGGACAATTGGAACCACGAGAAAAAAAACGCCGTCGTCGTACTGAAACCCCAGGGTAAACATAGACCACCTACACTTCCAATATGTACTCTTGTTGCTGGCCAGTATCATCTTCTCCATGTTCTCATGGCAGTACAAAAATCTGGTCGACCATAGGCTGAGCGACGATTAACCGCTCACTATTTTCGTTATTTCATGGCTACAAGTATTTTACTCTCAATAAAAATCAAGGTACACGTAGGTGTTGATGAGGGTCGCGCAGCGAATACCACGACTTTTGAAGTTTGATTTAAATGTCCCAACTCTTCCCATGTAACCGGGGGCATCAATGGGAACAACAATTTGAGATAATTTTGTCTTAAATACTTGTAAATAAATACAAAAAGGGTGGACGGTAAGAATATCAAAGAATCCACTCGTTCATGTATTTTGCACTTTCACTCTTGTGGGCAATACGTATACATAGGTACTGATATATTCTCTCGTCACTGATTTCCAGCTACATCAAATTGCATAACAAATAAGCCCGCTTCAATTTACAAAAATCAGCACTAACGGTTGTCATGTTAACCGCTCTGTCTTTATGCGTCCTTTTAAGATAACTTCAAATGTTATACACCTCGCAGTACTATACACACATCGATTCAATTGTTAATATCTAGAATTCCTTCTTATCAGCCCCCTCTCCACAGCATTTGCTGTAAAAGGATCTCAGGAGCCTCGCCAGAACCTCTGGGGCAACGCACGACTCGCCCATATTGCTTCGATGCAAATTCCCATTTTCATTACTGCTCTTTCCTCCTAACAACTTGTCAATTGGCACCGACACCGGTTAACTTGCCTTTCATTACCGATCTTTTCGTCTAGGTGTTCAATCTGATTAGACCCTCCAGCGAACTCCACAGTTGAAACTATTCTTGAGGATTCAACATGACAGTGAACTTTTCCTCGAAGCTAGAAATGGTAATTGTAATAGCCGGCAATATTTTAAATCCCTGAGCTTGCTATTACAAGACAATTTGATGAGAGATGACTGGGATAGTTTGAACCATAAATCCAACCTACGCCTGTCAATGCCATGCGGTCTTTTTTTCGTGAGCCGCATTGAAATAGATAAATTTCGTTTTATTTATATACACACAGCACAAGCAACGATCAAGCATAGCCCCACCGAGTGAATTTGGGTGTGGGAATCTCGCATCGAGAGCACTATTAGTCATAAGCTAATTAATGCAAAAAACTCCTAATTGACGAATTATGATTCGGACAAATTCGCTCTGCGGCTTGAAACGGGCCAGCAAGCCAAAACGTTCCGCTTAGCAAAATTACAAAGGCAGCACAATCTTGAAGAAAAGGCTCAAAAGGGGACGGGGGAGGGGGTATAAAAGAATTACTGTTGAGCTAATCTTGAAGTGGGATTGAAAATGGATCCACAAAGTAGTTCTACAGTTGCTCACCGATTTCCCTTATGCAATTCTACCAACAGAACCCTTCCCATCTTGGAAGGAAACATATTATCTAGAAAATCGTACATAATATTATGTTGAACCAAATTCAAATACCTGTTCTTCAGCCTGCATAGTGACTAGTTCCCATTTGTTTTGTAGATTGCGCTTCAGGCTGTTGAAAGCTTCCTGTGAAAAAATTAAAAGGCGAGATTGAACATTTCAATTGCCATTCAAAATAATAATACACTGTAGCTCAGCTCGGAGTATATTCGAGTGCTAACTGAGCAGCACCGCATCTCACAACGTTTGAGCTTAGATTAAATTACACTGTCACCCCTTTGGCTACCACAAAGACCAAGAAATGGCATATTCTCGGTATTCTCAGCCGCTGTAATACTCATTCACACTTAAATTGCCTCGTCTGGAACAATAGACCTTCGGACCAGCTACCCTACTACCAACTGAACGATCAAACAATGCATGGCCGTATCAACGTCAACCCAGCTTTGGTCTTTTATCTTATCCACCCAGAGACCTGCTGCTGGCAAATACCAAATTTCCCAATTCACAACAGTCGCTCTCTGTAAAAAGACTTCACCTTTGCGTTACGGCCTCCGAGGCAATAGCCAATTACGGGGCAGTTAGCATTATTTGCACACTGTGCATGTTAGAGCACTGCACATCCGTGTCAACCCAGCATGGACGATGTCGGAAGCAATCGCTTCAACGTTTCAAATATCAGCTCTCAAAAAGTACCCATTTCAAAATCATTTTCTGTGTCAGATGCTTAATGAGGGATCTTCAATTATGGGCAACATTTGAGAGCAATTCACCGGACGCTCTTCAAAACCGGTGATTCACAAAAACAATTCTTTGAGGCCCCATTCTTCCTAATTAGGCTATTCGATTAAAAAATAATTGCTACATGATACGAGAAATCTTGGGGTTGAACTCACCAATTCGTAGTCTTCAAGAGCATGTCTCTGCTTGTTTCTTAGAGTGCGTTTCATAAGATAAATAGCATATTCGACGTTATCGGGGTTCCGGTGGTGCCAAGGCCAGTAGTATGCAGCCTGAACAAAGGAATATTGGAGATTAGAAAGGTCAGATTAGAACTGATCGGGCTAGCAAAAGCAATAAAACGGAATAGCGATTCGGAAACTACCTGAAATCTGTAGAGAGAATTATCATCTTTCACGCTTAGAGTTTTGCAATCAGTGACAGGAAACAGGTAGCCATACTGACATAGCTGATTAGCAAGGTGAACAGCTTCTCCTTGAACATTAAATAAGGCAATAACATTTTCATGCGATAAAAAGTAGTTAGTCGACGGAAAGAGAGTCGTTAAGCAAGACAGGTAGCATGATGACAAAGAATAACCAGGTTTTGCTCAGTCAACTCACCGGATTCCTCCATGTTAAGATGTTCCATAAGCCACTCAATAAGATCATAGCCTAAAAACATGAGAAGAAAATTATGATGGGTTTGAATGATCCTGTACTGTCAACAATGGTTGCTAGATAAACGACGAAACAATCATCTTACCAATGAAAGCTGAAGGTACAGATGTAAGGAAGATTTTTTGACTGCGGACCGGGACACCAGTTTCGGGATCTTGCATTTTTTTTACTAGCGCCTCCATCTGAAAAAGCATTAGTCACATGAACAATAGTAGAACTCAATTGTAAGTGATTGCGAATCTAATAGTGGGTTGGTTTTGTAGGAACGAGTCAACGAAGACAAATCAGAGAGAGAAACGATGAACTGTGCACAACCATCCTTTTTTAATTTAATTTTTTACGAGTCCTATGCAATATATTGCGGTGGTTGGAAAGCACCTACTAAACAACGTAATACAACGCGATCAATTCTCAAGTATATTCAAAGGGAATGAATGAGTTTAAAAAGGGCAAACGGCTAGATACAGAACTAAAGAGAAACTAAGAATGGTTGCCGAGGATCTGTGGAAACTCAATGTACTCTCGTCCACTTCCAAAACGTATCACTCGCAAACCCCCTTTAATGACAACAACACGACCCTTATTTCCATTTGACAGACCAACCGTGTCTTCGGTGGCCTCTTTCATGTTCCTCAGAGGGACTCTACAATACCGTTTGTTTACCAATTCATAAACGCACTTCTAACCTCCAGTAACAGTGGACCCCCCGGGGGTGCTGCCAGGGGATCTGGTATGGTACACGGATGGGTCCAAGATGGGAAACGGATCCGGCCTGGGGGTGTACGGCCCGGCGCCAGAATGAGAGCTCTCGCTCTCCCTTGGTAGCTGGGTCACAGTATACCAGGCTGAGCAGCTCGCAATAGAGAAATGTGCTGAGGAGAACATGAGGAGGGCCTACCGAGGTAGGCGGATCCACATCTTCTCTGACAGCCAAGCAGCACTCAAGGCCTTAATGGGATCGAGCTCTGACTCGAGGCTGGTGCTTGAGTGCTGGGAAGCCCTCCAACTACTGAGTGGAACAAACAAGGTTGTCCTCACATGGGTCCCGAGCCACTCAGGGGTTGAGGGTAATGACCGAGCTGACGCTCTGGCTAGGCGTGGGTCGGGGACTGTCTTTACGGGACCTGAACCATGCCTAGGAATCTCCCGCACCCTACTATCGTGGTGGGTGGCAAACTGGGTTCGCTCCCAGTACCAGAAGCGCTGGGAGCGGACGCCGCGGCAAGAACACGGTCATATTATGATGACTGGTCCTAACAAAGGTAGGGCCACGAGATGCCTTAACCTTAACAGAACTTCCCTGAGACTCACCGTTGGCTTATTTACAGGACACGGGGACTTCAGGAGGCATCTCTGCAGGATTGGGGTGCGCAATGGTACCACAGACTGCAGATTCTGAGGCGAAGACGAGGAGACAGCGTCTCACATCGTCTTCAATTGTCCTGCCCTGGAACACAGGCGTTTCAGAACCTTCGGGACTTTGGACCGAGGGGACTTCCTCAACCAGGAGAACCTGGCCGGAGCTCTGCTGGACCTAGTCGGGAACACGGAGCTTCGGCCAAGATGAGCCCTAGGGGTTAGCACAATGGGCCACTAGGTCCAAAGGCGGGGGGCGGGCACGATGATGGACGTGTAACGTCCACATGGATGTGTAATTAATCTAATCTAATCTAAACAGTACGAAACAAAAACACCAGCAGCAATTCGCTCGGAAGAATAATGAGGGACTATTTGGCGAATCGAGTGAAAACCGTATCACTTGAGTATTATGAGGCTATACGAAGTACAAACGACATAGTTGCATTACTGCCTATTGGAAGTACTTGGTACGCACCAAGGCACGAGATACTACGCCATATTATAAATAGAAGTATGGATCACAGGGGTTACTAGGACGTTAGTTGACATCATCTTAGTATAGAGCGGCAAGACGATTGCTGGTATTCTCAAGCTAGTAGGTAGTTCTGAGAGCTGTCAAACGAACAAGAATCCTATCGTTTACAACGGCAGTGATGGGCATGCGTACGCATCAACTCAGCTGCACACATCTTCTTACTGGTAGTGTCCTGAAGATGGTATCGTAAAACTAAAGAGAATATAAACGACGTCCACGTACCTTATGGAAGGCGTATGGCCGGGGCTCCATAGCTGCCCGGGGCGGGGATGCCTACCCAACTTCCATCGGGCTCGCAACCCGCCCCATCACTTCATGGAATTATAACATGAATCCTGAAAAAGACATGTCTTCGATTAGCGCTTATCATTCCAACAAAAGTAAAGTTTAGTACTTCTAATCAGAATGACAATATGTCACCCACCCCCCAACGACGAAGTGAATCGTGAAAAACAAGGTCAAATGTCGAACTAGGACTACCAGAAATGATAAGATAGCTGTGTAACAGTCAATTTCAACCTTCTGTTATACTTACAGCAAATAACGTATAAAATTGCCATAAATAGCTTACGGTTGAGAGAACACAAATAATCAATCGAACTAGTGGGTACCTACGGCCAATAAGTGATAGCATAATTTCATCCTGTAACCTGTCATTATTCGCGCAGTTGAAGCTGGTAACTTTCCGATGGAATGCGTTATAGTCAGGAGAGTTCAGATTCATAAGAGGCTTAATATTTCTGACGGACCAGATTCAACCGTATACAGACCACAAACCAAATGAACCATGCACTCTTAACTTAACAATACCTCCAGATCAAATTTACCTTTAAAGATGAAGATATTGATCACAACACTAAAGTAACACCCAACGGTCAGTTCAACCAACTTATTACACATCCGAACAATAAAATCATATTCGTGCAGGAAATTTCTCAGAGACCTTGTGAAAATAATGCTCGTTTAAAGTTGTAGGGAGAAATATTTTAACTAAAAGCTAAACTAACTTGACTAAAAAACTGACTAAAATCAAACCTTACTTTTGCGCTCAGATTCTATCCTTTCTTTCAGGATCAATTGATTTAGATACGTTGGTCGTCGGAGTCCTTATTTTCCATGCTCCTAAGGATTTTCGTAAGCTCCCTAGTATTCGTGTACGCTCACGGATGAAATTTTGGGCGAACTAAAATTTTTCAGAGACAACAGTATTGAGAAGTTACTCCTCCACACGTCGACTCCATTAACAAGGACTACACGACTTTAGGAATGGTTTTTGGTTTTGCATGGAAATAACTTGGCGTTCATACGTACTGAGTAGTGCTTATTCAGATTCTACTGAATCGAACCTGAATAATCACTACTTTCAGTTCATTTTTTGCAAGGACCCTACCATTAGCATGATGAGGAATCTTATAAATACTTAGGTGCCTGCCTCATAGGACCTTGCTTATCATTTGTCTAAAGCGATTTTGATTTTCAGTTGATTGGCAATTTATCTATGAGATAAACAGAAATGACAAGAGACAAGTCAATCACACAACCAGTGCAATACACATTAGAAGAAGATTCTTCTTACCCAACATACTTGGTATGGTGGACATTGCTTCCTCTGTCATTGCATCGCCTGACGGAAATAACGCCATGCAATATGATAGCATTCTACCATTGACCAGGTTCACCGGATCACGTACATCACAGAACAAGCATTAGAACACAAAAAAGTTTGAACAGCCGTCTTTCTTGACGTTACACAAGCGTTCGATAGAGTATGGCATGAAGGACTCCACTACAAACTCAAAAAACTGCTCCCAGCACAATATGCCGAATTGCTGCAATCATACCTATCAGATCGATTCTTCTGGATTAGATACGAAGATGCGTATTCCGAAGCAACAAGGATACAAGCTGGAGTACCACATGGATGCGTACTTGGCCCATTCATGTACGTCCTGTATACCAGCGATCTACCAGAAAGGGAAGAGAACACTCTGGCCACATTTGCAGATGATACTGTAATTCTAGCCAGTGGTGAAACAAACCACGACACGATACCGAAGCTCAAACGATCGCTAGGTCATCTCCAAAACTGGACAAAAAAATGGAGGATAAAAATGAATGAGCTGAAGTCGGTCCATGTTGATTTCACCAACAAAAGAATCGACTATGTCCCGATACATCAACAATCAGGTGATACCACATGCCAATGAAGCCAAATATTTAGGCATGACTCAGGATGCTCGACTCCGCTGGAAAGAGCGCGTCAAGACGAAAAAAGCAGAACTTCTTACGAAATTCAGGAAAATTTACTGGCTTATGGGACGACGCTCAAAGCTGTCTCTCCACAATAAGCATACATTGTACAATCAGGTCCTCAAGCCAGTCTGGACCTATCGTGCTCAACTGTGGGGTAGCACCGCTCCAAGTAATCGCCAAATCATTCAGCGCTTTCAAAATAATGTGCTGAACTCATGCGCTGACGCTTGCCGCTATACCAAGAATGCTCGTCTGCACCTGGAACTACAGGTCGATGAAGTCATCAATCGCCAAACTTTAGCCCAACAAGAGAGGCTCAGAGGTCATATCAAAGAAGAGGCAGTCCAGCTACTTGACGTCGATGACCTCCTCAGACGGACAAAACCACATGACCTGTGGGAGTGAGGCTGTGAAACTGCTAGTGCATTGTGCTGTCTGTGAATGGTGGTGCGATCAATCGCACAATTTCAAGAACTATATAAACTATGTTATGTATCTAAGGTTTATCTTTTTTCCATCAATGTAACCCCTATCAAACAAACATTGCTTATAAGTTGTATTACCTACTTGGTGCATTAAAAAAAAAATCAATAAGATTATTTAATTGAATTTATGATCATTTCGTATGATTTGATTTCCCGATCAAACTCATTGAGTGGAAGATGCTCCCCCAACCCACCAGCAGGGGAGGAATCTTGTATAGCTTTCAGATTTTTACAAAAATGGAAAATAACCATTATTGTAAGTAGTCCTTTTTTTGGTGCGCTTCAATAGCGTCTCCAGAGAGAAAATTGAGCGAGAACTACTTTAAAAAATAATGTTTTTTCAAGTATGAATCTTTTTCAATTATAACAAGGACCATTAAACGGGCACGCATTCTGTGCTGGAAAGAATTATTATTGTATAACGCGTTTGTTTTACAAAATGTAAGATAGACAAAAGCCATTCACAGATCGAAAGTTTTCAGGAATTTTCTCAGATTGGATAGCTAAATACTTCAGAAATAATTCTTCTACTGCAGAATGAATAGGCACAACAGAGGAGTTATATGAATTCACCCACTCTTCAGTTTCCCTGTTGCTTTCAGTAGAATGGGAATACATTATTTTCATAACCATCTTACATTCCAGCTGACACGTCTCATCGTTAGAGCGATGTTCGGTCGAAAGCAATGCCAATTTTCTGTCCAATACCGTGACAAGGGTGTACGAATTGTCATTGGAGGGATAAGCGCTAGTGAAAACTAATTTGTTCATTTGTACTGGAAGGTCATTCACGAAGTACTTGAAAGATTCTATGAATCGCTCTAGAACAGTTTGGCTCCTCACGGTCGTACCTATCAACTGGACAACAGAGCTCCACAATTTCACACATGTGTCTTGAACTTCGCCAAGCTCAGCACAACATTTTGCGCACTTGAAACTACTATTGGTTTTTGCTGACTTGATGCAGGAAACGTTCACTTTATAAAAGAAGAAATTGTAAAAAAAGTCAGTTGTCGCTGGGTTCAATGAAATCCTTTCATTGGAGTGTCTGTGACAGAAAAAATCTCCCACGTCTTCGGTCGATGGCAACGGCAGTATTCGTGAGAAGTTTCGATAATCCGAAATTGGCTCAAGGCAGAATGCACAAGATAGCTTGATAGCATCTTCGCTTTTGAAATCGGGCGCGTACATTGGCCGAAGAGCATTGGCGGTGATAGGAAAAAACTGTCCGATCTGCCCTCGGAACGAGATTGAATTAGTTGTCACGTTCAGTCCAGAAGAACATTTTGGCTGAAGGGTGACGTTGGAAGGAAGATGAACATGAAGTTGGCAGGTTGGAGTCTTGCAGTTGATGAGAATCGAATGTTCTTTGATGTCCAACGAGGCGTCGGTAAATGTGAGGACAGAGGATCGTATGAAGAAATTGCAAGCTCTCAAATTGGGTCGACACTCAGCAGTAATCGTAGTGAGCATCTTCAGTTAAAAGTGCGTTAGCAGACGATGCTTCTCGATAAGCTTCCAGCTGAAAAAGGAGAGAGTGAGATGTACCCAGGGCTCAAGGCTAGCGGAATAAACACAGCCATTTCTGGGGAAACGGGAGATAGGCATTATTGGTCTCCAGCCGTGTTGACACTGTTTAGGACCGACTATTTTAGGGATATGATATGATATCCAGTTTCCCTTATTCCATGAGATTACCGGCAATGAGATTTATTATCAAGCGGTTCCTGAGCGTTTTTTTTTTTTTAAATAGAAACACGATAGCTAAATTCTGTTTGGTAATTACAACAAATTTATGTGTAATAAACACATCAGTCGGAAAAGAATAAGGTCATAAACCAACTCTAAATTATACATACAAAAGAGACCAAATATAAAAGAAAAACTAAGGAGAGTTGATTATTTTTTTATTTTATTTTATTTATTTATTTTTTTGAGACCAAGAGAACACCCTTCTGTTACTGACTTACCAACCAGGGCGTCGCCGATGTACCTACTCTTGCTCTTATGCCTACGACGAAAAAAAAAATTCCTAAACAAAAACCATGGGAAAAATGTTTTTTTTCCATAAAAGAAAAAACAACAACAAATTTTGGGGGAAAAAAATTGTATGATAACATTGGTATTTTAAGGAGGCTGGTAAGGTGAAGGACAAAAGAAATGTAAAATATATGTGGGTACTTTTCTACAGATTTTATTTTGACGGAAAATAGCGCTCATTTTAACAGACAAATATTATTTTAGGATTACAACTACGGTTTAAAATGTCTTACATTATAATTTATAGCATTAATTCCGCAGTAATCCAATGTATGGTCTTACGGTCACTACGGTGGTACCTACTTCCGCCGCTGCATCGTCTCTCGCTATTTATGAATGTCTGCAATTCTAGATACAGAATACACTCTGATTTGATGATTCTTGAATTACCAATGGGGAAGCATGATGAAAATCAAATTGAATAAAATCACTTGGTAGAAACAAAACTAAAGTATAACAGCAGTTTACCCTGGCTGAAAATCCGAAACACTTTAGTATTGACAAAAATGTGGCTGCCTACCTGGCAATAGAATTTTTATTTTTATTATAATTATTTAACTTTTCTTCCGTGCTACCTGGCGATATTGCAACATTGCGTTGTAAAACAAGTTGTTTGAAAATAAAAAGGATGTCTAGTCCAAGAACAGATGATTTCGATTTTTTCTTCATGGGGTGATAGTTTTTGAATATCTAGAAGAACGTAGAGAAAGAAACACATAGAGGAAATCGAGGAATGTTTGCTATTGGAAATCGGTTAACGTTGGGAAAATATTTGGAACTGATAAAAAAGTATGTTACCAGTAGTTGATGGAATCAAGAGATTTTTTAAAAAAGCGCGGAAGATCAGGGACATGCGCAGGCGCGAGGATTTGGGGATGTAGGAGGTACCGTCTAGTATCCTAATTCCATTGGTATCGCGTGTTGAATTGACGTTCGTTGCATTCCTTATTATCCGTGGCTCGAGTGCCTCGTTACTTGTGTCAGTTATCTGGTGGAGCTTCGTTGTTCTACAATGCGCTCGTGAGGTCTTCTCTTTCGGTTCTATTCAGTAGCTTCAGTTCAACTGGTAAATGATCCGTTCTACACAATTCCCTCCTCAATCGCTAGTAATGTGTGTTTAAAGTCATCATCCTCAGAAAATCATGGACCACCTTCATTACGAACATTGCCTTGCTTTCGTTACCGCATTGGAGCAAGATGAGTTTTTCCTAAAAATCCACGCTCAGATTCCTTCGGACGCCGGCGTCAGTGGCCGGGAACTGGCGTCTCGGATTGAGCAAATATCCGGTCATCTACGCAGGGTTAAAGGTTGCGATTCGGTTTCGCACGGGCAGCTGGCCTTTGCAAGAACCGAAGATAGTTTTCATCGTGCGAGAGCTCTGACCGATGGAGTCGATGGCAGAGTCCTTGTCAAGTTTATTGACTACGGTCATGAGGAATGGATCTTGCTCCAAGATTTTATAATTGTCGACCCACCTTTGTCAGACGTACTCACCACTGTCCGCCCTTTAGCCGATGAATTCTTATTGGACGGTATAATTTTTCAACGGCCCCTTTCAAGCGAAGAAATAGTACAATTGAGCGAAAAAATCCTCTTCCAAGCTCTTTCAAGTCGGATTCGGCGAGTTAATCCTGATGTAGCTCTCATCGAACTAGCGACCCCGAACAACGCCGGTGGTAGGCCAGAAAATTTGAGGAACTTGATCTATGAGGCGGGTTACGGGAAAAAAGTATCCGTTGAAGACATCGCTAAATATTTGCGAATCAAGGTTAGGAGATTTTTCGAAAATCCTGCATGTTAGCACGAGCGTACTTTTTTTGTTCAATCTTATTTGCCATTGAAAGCTAGGAGGGTTCACATTTGGACCCATGTTTATGTCTACGAAGTACACGGGATTTTTCTCCATCCTATCTAGCCTATCAATGTACGGTAGTCACGTTGCAATTTTCCTCGGTGATTTAGGTCACTGTCCATGACGGTAGCTTGGACTTTTGTCTGTATTTACATTTTGTAGTGTTGCTGAATGTTACGCATTTCTTGTATTTGTTCTCATTTTAGCCACCTGACCTTTGCATTAACCCTGCGTAGAATTCGTTGTCAAGGTAGTGGGCACTTATTTCGGTAGAGTGCACTCTGTACCGTGTCAATAGGTAAGCATGAATGTCGTCTACCTGTTGTCTCGTGAGTGAATATGTATCTCTTATCAGTCCTTGAACTTTGTTGCTTGCACATACAACTCGTGCGTACATTTCCGTGAAACTTCCTATACTGTTCAGTCTCCTCCATTACCCCAATTCCCAATAGCAACGGTGTAGTGAAATGTTCCGGGCAGAAGTTTGACATTTATCGGGATTACTCAGTATAAATCGTGCTTAATTCTTAATACTTCGAGTGATGTAACTAATTCCACCACTCAGCTGGCGTGTAAAATCAAATTCCTTCTCCCCACTCGCTTCAATAAACTTTCTCCGAGAATAGGCTGCTCCACGTGGAAAGTAATTGCCATCAAATTTCATAATTCCAATGTCATCGTGAATTTTGTTCCTACGTCATAATGTCTGGTACAATGTACGTTGTTGTTGCTCTTGCTGGTAGAAGACTGGTGTAAAATAGTTGTAGTTGATCAAAAAATTTGTACTTACTATGAGAACTCCCTACGTTCCGCCGTAATTAGGTGAGCAATGAGCATGACGTTATACGTATTTAATTCGACAAGGGGGATTTATTAGGCCAAGAAACGGTGCAAATAAGGCGGTTATCTAAAATCGATGAAACGTGGGATTCTTGAAATGTTGTATTTCTTGGTGGGTAGTGTGTTAATCCTTTTTCTTTCGTAAACATTTGAGGTTAGACAATATTTGGATGCTTGAAGAAATCTTCGTTTTGTCCAATTTTGGTCAGCCAAACAAATTTTCTTTCAGGGGGGCTGTTTTTGTCGGTGCATATTTTGCCTCTGTTCCGCTGCTTATTATATGCATGCTTATTCTGCATTCGCTGAGTAAGTTCCTATTTTTCATCTTCAGTGACTATAATGTTGAATGAAAAACGGGGGAGCTTTAAAAGACAATCTTACAATCGTCTATGTACACCCTCTGGTACCGACCCACAAAAATCAGGATCTTGCATAATACGCCACTCATTACCAGTTTTTTTTCTAGGTATTCATGATGAAAGCCTCTATCTTCTCCAAGTTTATTAATAGATAGCATGGTTTTGCCCAAATTATGCATCCTTTATCTGTAGATGTTGTCCCTCTCTTGATGTCCATTCACATTTGTAGTACTTGCATTTTTATTATTTGTAGTAATATTAATCTTGTTGATCCATGTATTTAGCATTTCCTGATGGGAGAACGACCCAGGGCTCGTTAAAAAATAAAAATAATAAAAAATAAATTGAAACTACGATTTATTTTATTCTAAGAATCATGAGCAAGAACGTTACCTTCTGTTCCACTACCTTGTATGTTTTATACGAAATCAGTTGGCATTATCCTTCATGATTCGTACCTCTGGGATTGATTATTATGAGTTTTGTTGTTAAGCCGTCCTCCCGACCTGAAGAAATAGCGGCTGCCAATATGCAACCTGGGTCGAGGCAGCCTCCCTACAGCACACCACCTCCCAACATGATGATACCTCCACCCCAGAATATTGGGTCTCCCACAATCTTAACGGCCGCTAGTAGCGTAAACACCCGTCTTACGAGGTTTAAAAAAGACTCAGGTTCGGAATGGAACGGGACAGGACCGCTACCAGGCTACCAACATTTGGCTATGACTCCTCCTTTGGCTGACAGGAAGCAGTATGCGGTTAGTATTCAACATGTTTCTGTCTGATTCCAATTATTTGGCGTTCTTCAACAAATTCACTTGAACACTTTTTTTCTTTCTATTTAGGATGGTCGCTTATGTACAACGGCGCCGACGCTTCCAGTGAATTCAACTCACAACGCCTACATCAGTCACGTCGAAGATGGACCTTACCTCTTCTATGTTCAGTTGAAAGTGAGTAGGCTTTAGCATTCTGTAGAAGTGAATATTACTTCGTTCATCTTCAAAATTAGCCCTATAGACTTGATATACTTAATTAGTAAAAAGAACTGCTTAAAGAGCATATTGTCGAGGAAAAGAGGATCATACGTGAAATATATTGCAGAAAAGGGGGTGTTGAAACAAAAACAACTGGAGACCCTATTCCTTCAAGGTGGGGAGTAGTACATATCCCATCGTACTAGTATCAACTTTCTCTTTATTTTCAGGCTTCGGTGGAACAGGTCCTCCCTAAATTGAAGAATATTTTGGCTAGAAACCAGTGTGTTCCCGTCAACGCCCAACTAATTCCAGGTAAGCTAGAAATAATTGTAGGGATATTGGCTTGTTTTCCAATTCTCTTCGATTCTTAGCAACGAAAGCCGAGCTCTCAGGGACCATTGAAATCTCATCGGTTAGATGAGCTCAAGTGCATAATCCGCCCTATCCTTGATCGTTACCACTTGCCTTTCAGGTTCGGTTGTCGTGGCAAAGTCGTCTGACGACACACTTCGGCGTGGCGTTGTCATGAACTTGACTTCGGGCAGTTGTAAAATCTACTACATCGACTTCGGGCACCTTGAAGATCGTCCGCTTTCAGATCTCTACAATTTGCCGAATACGTAATGTCCCTACAAATTTACTGTCCCTTGATGTTCGCTGTCGTTTAAGATTTTCCTATGACGGGCTTGTTTGATCGTTGTTTTAGTGCTGCTGATTTGTCTCCTGCTATGGCTATACAATTCTGCCTCGCGGACTTGGGAGGTGTTAAAGTCACTGACGGCAACAAAGATTACTTTTCGCGACTTCTCCTTGGAAAGCAGGTATGTGTGTTTTATATGTAAGCGCACAATATGTAAGAGGAACTTCAATTCATATGGTATCTATACAAACAGACATGCAAAATTAACGTACATGCGCTGTAAATTCAAGTACTTGATGAAATTGATAAAAGAGTTGTGGGGATTATAAATTTTAATTGTATTGGGGCCAAAGGAAATTTGGATGTTGAGGGCAGAGGGCAATACTGCCCCTGGGCGCTGCGACCTCCATGGATCTATTGTGCCCAAAATTTGGATGTAGAAGCACACAAAACTAAGATTCAAAAGGCAAAGGAAATCACGGCTTGAATACTAGCACAAAATTAGTAATAATAAAATAGATAAGTTTCGAAATTTTCGTAATCGTTGAGTGAAGGTGTGATTCAAAAGTTTTTTTAGGTGGGCTGGCGAGTCAAGCCATGTGTCTTGGTAGTACCCTTTGTTCAAGTACCAGTTGTAGAGATAAGAACCGTTTTTAAAGTGGTATTTTTGCTCTTGCCCTTACAATTTTGCCTGGCTGCTCTTTACTCTCAAATTGAATTGTTCGTCTAGGATAAAAATAAAAAAATTGTGCTTTAAACCCTCCTTCAGTAATTCTTTATCTGACGAAAAATGTTCCGCTAATTGTTTGAGCGTGCAGTAATTATAATCACTATAATATAATATTATTATAGTATTGATGGTGATGATACGATTACATTTTGCTTTTATAACTTATGTACTACCATAAGTTGTACTGTTATTACTGTGTTCTCACTTCAGAAAAAATTCTGTAAAGTAGCTATTTACTTTTGCAATTAATTGCAATTGAGAATTGTTTGTTGTAGGTCTTCCTTCGAGTGACGGAAAAAGAGTCGAATTCCCCATTCCAGTTCTGTGATATCATCTGGGAAGGGCGTAGTGTACGGGAGATTCTCGTCAACCTCAACTCCCCGATGCAGTATCAGTATCAGCTCGCTCCGAGGTATGCTATCACTCTAATTTGTTTTTCATCTTTCTCCCCCTGTTAACATCTGTCTCCAGGTACAGGTTAAACGTATGTTTTGACCCATTTCTTCAGGGTACTTTACGAATCCCTTTCTGGCTCTCCAAAGCCCGAAACTGTGATCTACCTCTTCTAGTTTACCCAGTTTTATTTCATTCATCCGAATTGGTGGATTTCAGTTCGAGAGAAACATCAGTTTCTGTCATCTATGCGGATAGTCCCAATCAGTTCTACGTGCAATACAGATCCGAACTGTCAGTGATCGGCCAGATCCAAGAGGCTTTGGCGGCTCACTGCAAGAGCCAACCACGGATTGCTGTGAGTAACTCCATGTGTGTACTCATTTTGAGTAGTCATCGATCTTTGTTCCAACCATCATTTAAAAATTGCATTCTTGAAATTCAGGACGTGGGGGTGAACAGCATCGGATCGCCAGTGGCTGCAATCTTTCCTGAGGATGAAACTTGGTACAGAGCTCTCATCATGGGGATGGACTCGAACAAAATCAACGTTTTCTACGTTGACTACGGCAACCGCGCTGAAGTGAGTGTTGCTTAACAACAACAAGAAGGGAGATGTAGTTTCGAGCAATGAGTGCGCCGTTCAACTAATTCCTGGTCAGCGTGGACTTTTGAGTCATGGGCATATCAGTTGTCATTAGCTGATAAATTATTTTAATTACGAGCGACGACTTCCTGATGTTCCAAGTTGGAGTCAGGCATGACTCCGCTTCGTTCTCAAGTAATTCTGATTGTGACAAAATCTAAGTGAGAAAGTGGTTGTCGACACTTCCACTTTGACCTGGTGGTAGACCCTTCCGCATACAGCTCAAAATCTATTGATATACTTCTTGAAATGTTGACCCATGGTCCCCTCTCCTTAGAAATGTAATAAAAATATAAATTGATTGATAATGATAATAATTTAGACCACCTTTCTTCATCCAATAGCCTTAAACGCCCCTAGATAAATTCAACCCCTTTCCAGTTGTTACCCTCTCCTCTACTGTTCTTTTTATATATATATATTTTTTTTTTTAGATAGTTGACAAAACGTGGTTGCGGTTTTTGTTTTGACAGGTTTTGCGACTGAATATTACGTTTTCGGGTTTGCTGAGTTTTACGTTTGCTGGATCAGGTGGTCGGCACCAGGTTGAAAATCGCAAACCACAAACCCTTCTACTTTGTCTCGGTTTCGACCTGACGAGAATCGTTGTCGAAGTAGAAAAGCTTTAATATTGCGTCGAATGTCCCCTCAACTTTCCAGTAAAAACAATACAAACATTCTCATTCTGTTGAGAAAATTGGAAAACATTATCTTCAGTCCAAGACTCACTAGTGAGTTCTAGCAAAAAATCCAGCAATAAATTATCTCAGGGATTTCGGGCAACGACACTGAAGCAACATGATTCATTTGGGTTTTAGCACATGATGATGATAAAAATGAACTAGCCCATGAATATCTTAATTTATTTGCACAGGTGACTTCCAATCAGATCTGCGCGTTGACCCGCGATCTCGTTAACAAATGGAAAGCCCAAGCCGTAGAATGTTGCTTGGTCGGTTTCGACTCAGCGACTCCGGACAATTTCATGGCAGGCAAGATGGAGGAAACCGTCTTAGGCAATACCTACTCTTTGCGTCTACATTCCATTTTGAGTGGCTTCAGATTAAACGTCGATTTAATCGACGAGCAAGGAAATTCCGTCGCTTCTAAGATGAAGGCTATACTCGAAGAAAGACGTGAGTAAATTATCATTGATTCTAATCATAAACACTTTTGAGGCAATTGCTCGGCGAAGTTTCATTCTTAAAAAAAAAATTGATCCATTTTTTAATCGGTTATTCGCACGCATGCAGGGTGTCGACACAAATGATGGGAAACTCGCTAAGAAGTAGGGTTATCAAAATGCCCCCCTCTTCGCCGAATACAAAGGCAGCATCGCTTCAACATGTTGTTGGGCGTTTCTCATCCCTTGGGCATATTTCTGCACTCTGGAAGAACATAATGGATTAGTTTGAGTAATCGTTTAAGTAGCAGAGAGAGTTATTGTCCCAAAAATCTGGGTAACTTTTTTTTTAATTTTAAGAACTTTTTTATTGTTTAGACCTTACATACCTCGTAATGAGGCTTGCCCTCGTATCCACTGCTTCTGCGTAGACGGGGGAGCATTTCGAAAACCTTATTTCTTAGTACTCCTAAGCTAATTTGAAAAAATTTATTAAAAATAATTTAATAAAATGTAATTAAAAAAAATATATTTAAAAAAAACTCATTTTCATAGCAGAAAGTCGGATATTATTAAAAAACAATGATTTTCACCTAAAAAGGCATGTTTTTTTCGCATTCTAACGCCGTTTTCTCCCGAAACTTTCCCCTATACAAATTTTTTTCCTATGTCTTTTCTCGAGGAGTTTCCGCAGAAAAACATCCGTTCTAATAGGGGAAAAAGCCACCTAAAAATGTTGATTATTGAAAACCTTCAAATTTTGAACTTTGACCACTTTTTTCACCGATCAGCATAGAATTGAAAATGGATTCCATATCAGAAAGGTAGGAAATTTAACGCTCTTTCCAACGGTATCCTCAACATTTATTTTACATACCAATTGAAGGGATTGGGGTAGGATTTCTAGTTCTAAGGGACACTTTTTGTTGCAAATGAGCTGTAGAATCGACCCCTGGAGTTTGTCCCGTAAATAGTGTAGACGCCCTGTACTCGTATATTGCTGCACAAGACAAAGGAACCTGTCGTGTTAGATTCAATTTTCGTGTTAGATTAGTTTTATTTGTCTTCAAGCCAAATTGTCGCTCAATCTTGTTTTTTTTTTCTTTTTCAGAAAAAGCGTTACCGTACACATCAACACATTCCCCTCCGAAGAAAGCGATGTCTCCCGAAGAAGACAAACTGAGCCAGCATTCGAGGTGAATATTACCACGTACTTTTTAACTGTGTGAAACCATAAAACTTCAGTTTTCAACGCGTGCGTTCCAGTAACTTGTCGAGCGAATCTGCGACATGTGGACTTGTGGCATGTGCGTGTATTACATATTATGTGCTCTCAAAGCCGCTGGTTTATTGGGGTCCAGATACATTTTCGGGCACTCCCCTTGATTGTACCCCGATATATACTAGAATGACGCTCTGAGAAACCAAACTGGTGCAAATTCTGCATCATTCATTGAATAATTTCGATTGATCTTTCATCTTGATTGTTCTTAGGGCAGTTCACAATATTTTGGGGGGTATTCGGAACTTCTGAAAACATTCCATGCCAATGTGTACTGAGTATTCTTGCATTTGTTGCTCATGCTTACGGCGAAGCAACCCATTGAGGACGTCATTGGGTCTGTACGAGCCACCCTCTGCCAAAATAAAGACCATTCAATCTGGGTAATGCCTATTACAATTGCTACGCTATGCTATATCATTCGACAAATTATGACCATTAAATCTGGGTAGTGCGTATTACAAATGCGATGCCATGCTACTTCCTTCGAACTGTAGAGCTTTGGTTCTGCAATGATAGATAGAACTACAAACTAGAGAGCGCTTGATCATTTTCTACTGCTTTTGAGTCCATTTTGTCCTATTTTGGTCTCCACATATAGGATATACTAAATACTTGGGTTGATTATTCAAGGAATAACCAACCGAAACATGATAGGTATTCCGAGTTCTTCGTAGTGGTTTATTCAGGCATGTTTTGTTATCAGTTTAATTCATTTCATTTTGTAGTAATTTCTCAGAAACAAATCTCGTGTTAAACCTCTCAAGTAACAAATTCGCGCTTTACAGTGATGGTGGAGGTAGTGGCAAGAAGAATAAATTTCCCAGACCCCCTCTGAGATCCGATAGAGAAAAAGAACGTGGCAGCAAGTTCGAGCAGAGGACTGAACGTACCAAAGTCGAAGATCGCCAGAGCCCCTTCCACCAGCACGATGATAGATCAGGTGGTTCACTGAAAGCCGATTCAACACAGAAAGAAGACGTTCGCGGCGAATGGAAGAAGAGCGCTAAAAAACCCCATATGGATCAAGGTTATTATTTATATCGATGTTACTAATATTTGCATGACATAGTTCAAACAAAATGGAGTAGATACTTAGCCTATTGTTTTTGCTCTTGATCCTGGCGTTCAGTCAGCGTTTAAGAACTGTACCCGTTCATAACTTATACTGTATAAAATTTAACAATCAATTCAATTCACTTATTAATCAATTTATATTTTACTTTAATTTAATCGTGATATACTTTTAAGACGCTTACATGCATCAGACGTAGATCAAAAAAGTCAAATGCCCGTCCACCGTACGCCATACGCCGTCCACCGTCCGCGCCGTTTTTGGTAGTGGAAAAATTTTCTAAAAATTTGAAATTCAGGGACCCGTTTCCGACTTTAGTTGGACCTCGAAACTTTTCAACCCGATCAAACCAAATTGGGAGTAGGGGTCAAAATGTGTTTTTTTTTTTTTAAATGGATTTTTGATCATTTCCCACTGAATTTCGGACGCTGAATCCAAAGAAATGGGTCCCGGAACGATTGGCGCCCTGTGGGTGAGGTTATGGGTCAAAATAGGTATTTATCTACCCATTTTGAATGTGAATGATCTACCCATGTGTTTTCGAGATTTCTGGTACCTGGGCGTGTGGGGTATCATTTTCCTCTAAATTTTGGACGCTGAATCGAATGAAATGGGTCCCAGAACGATTGTCGCCCACCGGAAGAGGTTTTGGGTCAAAATGGGTATCTATCTACCCATTTTGAATATGTGTTTTCGATATTTCTGGTACCTAGGCGTGTGGGGTATCATTTTCCACGAAATTTTGGACACTGAATTGATTGGAATGGATACGAGACCCGCCTCACCCACTGTTTTCCCCATTTTCCCCATGTTGAAGAATTACTCTTCATGCGCCTGGTCCGAGGTTTTTATTTGATTTCATAAATCTTCAGAAAGCGGATGGGGGAGCACTGGCTCTAAGCCTGAGAACGGCAGTTGGAACGATAAACAAGACTCTGGTACGGGTCCCAAGAAAAGTGACTGGCGCAGTAGTGATGGGGCTAGTAAAGGACGTTTCAACAGTGATCGTGGAGACAAAGGAGAGTGGAGTGATCGTGGAACCTCTAGAGATGGCGACCGCAAAGGAGGCTTCAACAACAGGTACGCTATGTGTATCCCAGGACGAAGTTCGTAGTAAGCTGATTGCAATAACTTTGGGAGTGTTTCAATCACGTCTGTTATCGCACCTACATGTTTTTGTCATGGATTTTTGTTCTCGTGTTGACTACATTCACGCCTCTTGTAGCCTTCAGCAGGTGTTTATTCATTAATATAAAATTGCCGATAGCACCAAATGACCATCCGCATTAACAAGTACGTCACCGCCTTCACCAGTAAAAGTTGAAGGAGGGGTTACAACATTTTCTCAGTGCCTGCCATTCCAACACAACATGACAATAATACGTTTCATATCAAGTCAATTTGCGATGCTGGGGAAGATGAATGCTGTCTGTGATGAATGGTTAGTCTTATGAAACCTGAGTGACGTTTTTTAGCCTGGAAGGTACCTTATACGTGTCCAAAAATTCTGTAAATCAAAATAAATTGATGAAACTTAATTTGAATGGTACGACAGCTGCTTGAACTGTTGGTTTCTTCTTCTCCTTCGTTTCTTGCGATCTATCGTCATCTATTCATCACCACCATTATAGTTGGTAATTAATTTTTTCGTCTTCACGAATCAATTGAACCGCCTCGTCATGTGCAAGCATTGCGGTTTCAGATTCGAAAGGAAGCCCTCCAACAACGATGAAGACAGTTGGGGTTCTAAAGACAGGAAATTCGCAGCGAGAGGCGAACGGGACGGGAAGTTCGGCGATAAAGACAACAGATCCGGCGACTGGAGCAACAAATTCGGTGACCGAGACAAAAAATTCGGCGACCGAGGCAATAGATTCGGCGATCGTGACAAGTTCAACGGTGAAAGGGGCAGCAAATTCGGCGGCCGAGACAAACCCAGCTTTCGCGACAATCAAAAACCTCGTTGGAATAACGACGACTCACAAGCTTCGGGGTGAGTTGCACGCTAGGGGGTCTTGGAATGAGTCTTGTTCACAATAGTACGAAGCGATTATTGGTCGCCAAAATGTTGACCGATTTGCCAAATGCAGCTGCAATCACGCTGGACGTCAGAACTTGGCAACCCGTTCAGTACCTGTACGCACGCTTGCCTTGTTGCCCGATGCGATGCCTCGTACTACTGTGCATATGGCACTTATTTCTCGCTTGTCAGAAATTGAGAGCTTTTTCTAGAGATTTTTATGAATCTGTTTGTGAAAGTCCATACTTTTCAATTTCCAGAGCAGATTCAAAAACTTTGTTTTTAAAATATCACCGTCATTGCCTATCGTGGTTGAGAGATCCTAGCTCTATACTAGAGTTAACTCATCTTCCAACGTGGGTGTTATTTTCTTTTTTTCGTTCTAGCTTATTCACTCGTCCGGAATAAATTTTTATTAAGAAATGTGTTTATGTTTCAGTAAAACCCAGATAGCCGAAAACAATGGTATGGATTCCTTATATATTTCTAAATTAGTAGATTATTATTAATACATTTATTGTACTTTATCCTTCAGTTGAACATAAATTACATTTTCTTCTTCTTTTTTCAATTTGAAAGATTTGTCGCTTGTTGTATGAGTGTTCTCCATTAGAAAATGAACATGCTTAAACTTTATCAAGCGATAGATGAAGATTAATCATTTTCTCGAATAATGAATCTGTTTTCATGCCAAAACTCGATCTCTCCTATTCTCACGAAAGTCTGACATTTTGTGTTCCAAATACTCTAAATCCAAAAACCAAAATGTCAATTTGCCCTTCACGCTGTTATTGGCGGTAGGCGTTTTTCAAAAAATCCATGATTTTGGTCGAAAACTTTTCCAGCTTTAGAAATGAACCTTTCAGCTCAATTGCTCAAACTTGTGGCAAAATTGGGGGAAGAAATCTTGAAAATTAAAAAGTGGAATCGTTTTCCGCTAAATACGGGCCCAATTGATTGAGATGGATTTCGAACCGATTGCTTCACAACTGAAAGTAAATTCCATTAAGTAAAAAAAAGGGTTTTCCCTTTCTTTTTTCTTTCTTCCCACTTTTGTTTCTTGAAATAGTTGTGTAGTTTCTCAGGGGACCCGACAGAGATACGCTTCCTTCACGAGATAGAATTTGGAAGTTGGAATTTAGAACCTTAATTTAGAACTTGGAACCTTTCTGGACTAATTTTCAGCGTTTTCAAACTAGTAATTTTTAAGTAAAATGTCAAATTTAAATACCAATAGAAGACATGGATCCGAGACATGAAAGCATCGTTTTATTATTAATAGATTAATGAACCAAAAGGTCTAACCGAATACATCGTAATGAAATCGTATTTCAGACGACTGGGACGATGAGTTGACTACTCCAGTTGTTCACGCTCCGGTGAGTAACCCGTTTTAGATGTGTGATGTGAAATTATCGTGAATTTTAACTACCAATGAGGAAGGGGACCGGTTGATATTCTTCATAGTTATGCCGATATCTCTGATCTGTAGAATGGAATAACAGAAGTTTAAGAAATAACAGAGGTTTCTATTATTTCGTTGAACCAGGGGTTTGATTGAATTTGTCACATTTTTGACACACATTACAACTGCTGTTGGGAGTTATTTTCCTGATTTCTGGCTGGTGTGCCCTGTGGAATGTTCCCTATAAGAAGTTGTGGATAAATCTAAATTCAACCAATCCTCAAGATGATAACATTTTCCCTAAACCTATTATTTTGATATTATAATAATTTTCATTTATTTATTCGTTTTTTAGAGTGTTGCTATCAGCGAGTACCCGCACCAGAGAATAATCGTGGGCCAAGAATACCAAGTTTTATTCGTTGGAATGGAAACACCCAACAAAGTTTACGTGCAGATTAGCGGTTGTGATCCTGTTCTCGAGAAGATCCGAGGGATTATTGACGCTGACGTAGGTGCCAGTTCGCGACCCCTTATGCCGACCAGAATAGCGCTCGGTATGCCCGTGTTGGCTCGCTTTTTGGAAGATGGGCTTTTGTACCGTGCAATGGTGAAATCCGTTAAGTACTCTGCGGCTGAAGGTGAGATAATAGTACTTTCTGACCATGATGCCATCTTAGTTCACTCAACGTGTTTATGCTTTTCTGTGAATGGTTGACTGAATCCAGATCATGTTTCAAAATGCTCTTCAAAAAAAAAAAAAAAAAAAAAAAAAAAAAAAAAAAAAAAAAAAAAAAAAAAAAAAAAACATGAATACTCACGTTCTTTAGCATCAAACCTTCCAAATTCTTGTGATCCTCAATAACGAAGAATCGTCTTTGTTGTGCATATCCAGTTGACGTCTTGTTCGTCGATTATGGAAACTCTGCCAGCATTCCGGTCGGCGAAGTGTACACGATTTCCTCCGAAGCGATGGACGTACCGGTTCAAGCGATACATGTGGAGATCAGTGACATTCCAGATAATATTCCCGTCGATGTTGCAACGAGTCAGGTAATTCAATATTGATTGTTCATATTCAGGAACCGCCTCGGGTTTGAGTATTGAATAGGGTATAGTTAGCCTGTCAAAACTGTATTATTCTATTTTCAATCCTCTTTAGAGGGTGTAATATTTGTATACAACTGAGCATAACTAACTTTCATGCATTATAAAAATGAGGAGGTTGAGTTTGAAGCGGCGGGACTCTTTGTGCTGATATCACCTATTGCCACTGATGACCTTCCACCTTCTGCATTAGCTTGTTACTAGTACGTCTAGTTGGTTTGTCCACGGTGGCTGATGACGGTGGAACCAAGGCCCCCCGTATGTAGAATATAGCAATATAGCCAATACCGTCAACTTTCAGGAGATATATTAAAATATCGCTTACGCAGCCTCCCCCCCTCCTCCACAACCTAAAATCATCCAAAAGGGATTAAACTAAATTGTCCTTGATTCAACTCAATTTTTGCGGAATGATGACCAACATTAGTTTATTTCACGAATAAAATGATCATCATTTTTAGCGCGTGCTGGCACATAAAATAACAGGTTTGTTGAGTTTTTTTTTTAAATAACTTTTTATTTTATTTTCCTCTATTTATGGGAAAAACTGAGCCAAAAAAGATAATTTATTTCATCTTTTTTTTTTAACGCGAAGTAGAAAAACAAATGTTGGTCATTACTCCGTGAAGAATGAGCCGAATTAAGAAACGGATAGCATCTCGTGAATCACCGTTAAAAAACAATGTGCCACACATGTGAGTCCACCACTATCCACCATTTGACAATTTTGAGGGTTGCACAGCTTTGAGTGCTCGCTGAAACCGGTTGCGTGCAATAAAAAAGAATGGTTGAGGGATCAACGGGTGCGCAAATGTGATATTTGAGACCCTCGCAAAAACAAAAAATATAAGGATTAAAAAAGAAATCCGACAAGTTTCTGACTAAGAAAGTATTCGAATTGAAAAAAGATTATACAAACATTACCTGCATCACTAGCGCTGTTGCTGTATAAAACTCGTTAAGACCACCCTTACCTTTTTTGGATTTTTCATCTCCCAAGTTTTTCCTCACTCTATGGAGTATAATGACGTTTGGGAAATTTGAAACAATGAGTCGATTCTGTTGTAACATTGTCTAATCAATCTCAATAGATAAGGAAGGAAGCACTGAAGCACTAGAATAAAAACATGAACCGATTTTGATTCTGTTAATTGCAGGCTTACTTCGAAGAAGTCGATTACTTCATCCTGAAACCCAGCTCAATATGTGTTATTAACCTTGCACAAGTTGTCACGGGTACATTGATCCGATCCGACGGCATTTCTATCGCTGATCGATTGCGAACTTGTTATGAAATGAATACAGGTATCTCTTCCTATTTAGGTTTCTCCTCGTTAATGCCGTCTAGAATTTCTTCTTTGAATTTCTGCAAGTGGTGTTATTTTCAGATCCTGCCCAACAAGCTCAAGTAAAGACGAACATTCCATCCGCTGAGGTCAATCCAGATCCAGTTCAGTCATCGACTTCGGGTGTGTGTGATTATATTGTTAGTGTTGAGTTCGGTAAATGCCTAAGAATTTCCTCTTAGAGTCGGCACGATGTAAATTATACCCCCTATTATTTTCTGTTCATGGTAGGTACTTGTTAAAATTTTTTTCAGTCATGTGCCGTCTATTGTTTGCTGTTCCGAGCAGTTGCTTGGTCCTGAGTGTGGTTATATTAATTTCTAAATACCTGAGGATGGCCCTCCGCTCACAACTTGTGAGCCAGTTGCCATCGACCAGACGTTAATACCCAGAAATTGTGCAATGTTTGTTTTATACAAGAAGACATATCTAAGAAATTTTAGAATGATCAGTATTGAAAATCATAAAAATGATTGTCGTAGTTCGAAGGGGCGAAAGGAACACAAATGATCGAACGAGTTCTGTTTAAAACCCACACACGTACATTTTTTACGGATGAGATAGATAATTTTTCTTTAAGGCTTGGCCTATAGTTGGCTAAGGGTTGGGGTTGCAGGGGAACCTCAGAAGCAGAGGCTAAATTGAGTGATTTTTATTTTTTGTAGTCGACAGACTACGATAAGAGAGGCAAAAAGAGTAAAATGTAACAAAAATCGTCACGGTGGAAACTGCGCATGCGTCAAAATCTAGCGAAATCAGATGTTCGAGAGTGACCCTTAGCCCTCCATGTGTCATTAACCTTGTAAAGCTGGTTGCCCAGGAGACTGGTGCAGGTGTAATCTTGCAACACTATTAACATGATGCAGCAAAGTTAAAAATTTCGAATAAAATTTCGAAAGTATTTTGATTGTATATTTTGTTGAATAAGTTTCCTTACAATAGTTAGTATGTACATTGTTTAAATGTTGCATTCTTATGCATGAAACTTCTGAAAGTTAAAAACTGTCAGTCGACTATACTATGTCTCTCGCGCGGAGTGCGAGGTCTTTGAATTTTTTTTGGAAAAACCTAGCTCAAAATCGAAAGTCGACTTTTTTTTTTTACTCGGAAACAATGATTTAATTGTAATTTTCCGCAGAAAATATATTGAAAAAAGATTAAAAATTATATTTTTATATTATATTATATATTAAATATTTTCGAAATACAAATTTTGTATTTCATTCAGTAGTGTAGAACGATGAGCCACTTCTGACGTCAAATGTATTCCTCAGCAGAATTCACTATGTACGCCTTTCAACGATTGAGAATGTATTTGGGGCCCAGGAAAGATGGAAGGTCGAATCACGAACCATTTAATGCATTTTTAATTAGAAATGCACGGTTACTCAGTAATCTTTTTTTCTCCAATCATTGAAGTTTTAACTGGAATTCCTTTCCATGAATCTTTCTTGCTTGTTTTCTCTCTCAGTTTATCTTGCTATCCATTATATCAACGGCGAAGAAAGCTAAAATTGATGGATTTGCTCTTGGTTGGTGGGTAGTCATCATAAACCCATTTGATGCGATGTTTCTCGTCTTCACTATCGATATCTTATGACCTTCCGACTTCTCGCTGACGCTCCTAAGAGCCTAGCAAGCACAGATCAGGCTAATTTTCTTCAGCAATGAACAGCAACTGGATATCGCCATCAAATTTATCCTTCAAGTTTCTCTATTTACAGCTCCTACCCAAGAAGCTGTTGCAGAACCCTCAAACAAAGATATTCCAGAAGTGAATACGGTGGTTTCACCAAAACCAGGTGCGTGTCGTATATTGTGAGAATTTAGTTCGGTGAAAATCAACACATTTCCAGTTGATGACTGGAAGGTCCACTTACTCTTATAATATAATCTTTGGTATGTTCTCAGATCATTGGATTGAGCGACTCGACTTCCTTGTTGGACAAACCCTTCGCGCTGTCGTCACTGCTGTTGCTGAAGATTCCTACCTCATTAAAATCCCCGATGCGTTGGATTTGACTGTACTGGCCCGGTCAGAGCAATGTATATCGCACGAAGTGAAATCTGGGACTGAGGTCATCGTAAAAGTGAACGCATTGGCTGATGACAGGTGAGCAATGATTCCTTAGTGATAGTAGTCTTGTCACTTAAGGGCCACCACAAATTGAACCCAGCATATGCCCAACCCACGACCTTGGGCTGGGTCGGGTACCGAATATTGAACCCACTAGTAAGCCATCACGCCCGGCAATCTCTACCTTGCCGATGGAGCTTCTGCTCGATTTAAATTCGCAGTCAGAGATAAGAGAAATTTTGGGCCGAATCCAATAAATATCGAAAAATTCATTTTTCGAACTACCCCTACTCCCCCCAAATTTGGTCCGATCGGGCTGAAAAGTTTCGAAGACCAACTAGTGCACGGGTCCCTGACCAAAATTTCATTTTTCTCCCGGAGTTTATCTTCATTTTACATCTCATGTAATCGACATGATTTGCTTCTTACAAAATAGGATGTTCCCGGACATGTTCGATAAGGTTTTCAAGTTCCATCTCTTCTAGGAGTGTACACAAGACAGGAACCCACGGACCCACTACCCTTGAAAACATTGTCAGGAACTTCCAAAAACAAAAACACATTAAACTCTCTTAAAACACTTCTCCCAGTTAAATAAGAATTTCTTCTACCTTTCTTGCTGTTGAACCACGAACATATTGAAATCGCTTCCTCAATCTCGGACCTCGGCTAGGTAGACATCGCGGGACATGATGGCTAAGTTGGGTTTAATATGCGGTGCCCGACCCAGCCCATGGTCGTGGGTGGACTGGGCAGTGCTGGGGACCTAACCTAATTTGGATACTCAGGAGGATTCAATGTAGACTCACAGTATCATTAGGAAGGCTTTGACCGAACCATTACCTCTCCAACCAACCAAAATGTAGAAGTAAGTGGGTTTTCGCGACTTTGGGGGATTTCGGACGATGAATCGTAATGGAAGTCAGGGTACGGGTGAAAATAGGTTTGCATTGTAAAATTTCACCAGTCTTCATTTCCTATATAATTTTGTTTCTTCGTTGTAATTTGATATTTACTCATGGAACCTCAAAGAAACGCTCTTTCATACGAACCACCTATTCTGCTGAGTTAATAAAAACATTATAGAGATGCAAACTGGTACACTAAACTGGTACATGATCTTATCAATCTGAAGACACACGAAAAAGCAATATTCGGCCTTTTTGCAAATTATGCATTCAGTTCATTGGCGACTAGCTTAATAACGGATTTCGATATTGCGTTGTTTCAGGCTCTCAGCTGATTTCTATAACCGCGGTGGCGAGAGCCTCAGTGGGGGTCCTGGCATCAGCCCAATTTGCCCGATGCCGATTGTGTCGAGGAAAGGCATGTACAACGTAAGCCACAAAGAAGGAGAGATGTTGTACCTTCATCCCACTGACTCAATTGAGCAACTCAGCGGTTTCCTGGAGGTCCTTTACAACAAGTACGAGAGTAGCTCGCTTACTGCGAACGATACCTTCGCCTTGGACGATTTTTGTGTGGCTAAGTCACCGCTTGATGAAAATTGGTACCGAGCCAGAATCACGAATGTTGAAGGCAGCACCTTAACAGTTTACTATGTCGACTACGGTAACTCTGAGCGAGTTAATCGTGAAAACGTGAGGAAACTTGAACAGCCTTTCTTTGAGCCTGCCATGTGTGTGGGCGTTTCGCTCCCTCTCAAGTATAACGATGTTGTAGAGGGTATGCCGAAAGTTTTCGACTCCCTGGAAGATCCACTGGAGTGCACGTTCATAAAAAAAGGATCTTCCGCTTGGATCGTCGATTTGTGCAAAGCCGACACGAATGAGAATTTCGCTTTGAAGTGGATCGCAGCTAACCAAGCTGTGCCTGTCGGCCCAATATCCGCCAATCCCAAGAAACGCGAACCTGGTTGGAACCTTAAGAAGCATGATGTAATCAAAGTTGTCTTGTCACACGCTGACTCACCCAATTCATTCTTCGTTCAGCTTAAAAAAGACATTGTCGACATCGATGAGCTCCAAAGCAAGCTTACACTTCTTCCAGAAGACGGTGATCTCGGAGAAGTTTTTGCTGCCAAGTACCTTGCTGATAATGCGTGGTACAGGGCGGTGTCTGTCGGAGACCAAGTGAGATTCATCGATTACGGCAACACTGACTTCGCCACTGAGAGAAAAAAGCTCACTGATGATCTGATTCATCCTATCGGAGGTTACGCTATGCCTCTCGTCATCAAGATCAAACCCAAAGGAGACGACTGGACGGAAGAAGCCGCTTCAGCATTCGATGAATTTTCAGAGGGTGAACTGACCGCTGAAATTATTTCCGTCGATTTCGAGACCGTTGTGGATCTTTTAAGAGGAACCAAAAGTCTTACGCGCTGCCTGGTAGACGGTGGTCACGCCGTCCTCACTGATGTCCAGCAGAAAAGTGTGGAAGCGGTCGGTACCAATGATTTGCCTGTCCAGAGTGTTCCGTTGCCACCCGTCATCAGTAAATCCTTCTACAAGAACTGTGTCTTTTGTCATTCCAACGGCCCGTACGACTTCTATCTACAGACGGACGACGACCGGATCTCCGTCGAAGAAATGGAAAATGCCCTGTTCGGACCTGGCGCATTTCCTTCTTTAAATGAAGTAAAAAAAGGAGATTTCGTGGTCGCTCAGTTCTCCGAAGACGACGCCTATTACCGCGCTGTTGTCACCGAGGATCAACCAGAAGTTGTCGTGAACTTTATCGATTACGGCAACAGCTGTCCTGCCACAGTCTTCCACCAACTGCCCGACAAATTGAAAGACATCCCCTCACTTGCTATTCGCTGTTCATTGCAGTCTCCGATGGGTGGTTGGAGTGTGGACGCGATTGATAAATTCTCCGAATTTCTAAACCCACAATCTAAATCGATCGACTTGAAAATTATCACAAAAGGCGATCCGAATATCGTTGACGTTGAAATTAACGGTGCTTCCGTCACCAAATTGTTAGCGCCGGATGCCAAATTCGAACAAAACGATGATCCAGTCGTCGCTCCTATTGCCGTCGAAGAGTCGTCTCGTGTCCAAGAAGTAGATGAACAGGTGGCTGTTGTTGCAGAGCTACAAACCAAGTTGGTGCTCTCCGAATCGGAAGAAAGCAAAACCGAATCATCGTCTATAATCACAATTCCGTACGCCGTGTCCCCCTCCGAATTCTACTGCAAAGAGGTTGCTGAAGAAGAAAAAATAATGTCAGAATCACTGTCTTCCGCTGATAAATTTGCTCCGATCGAAAAATATGAGGTGAGTAGTTTTAAGTCTGTATGTATCATGAAATAGGTCATGGAATCAACAAGAAGAAGAGCAGAAAGTGCCGGCTTGTTAGCTTATTCTGAGGCAATTTGATTAGCCTAATTACAAATAAGTGGCCCGGTGCTAAATATACAGGGTGTCCTAGAAAACGTCTTTGCGTGCTATCAAAAAAATTGCTTGAGGGATCAAATTTTTGGGGTCTCTATTGAAAATGTGATATTTGAGATCCTTGCAAGACACCACCACACATACCATTTCAAACTTTTTCAAAAACTCCAGAATAACGATTTTAACATGTGGAGGGAGGGAAGGGAGCGTTTTGGGGACACCTTGTGTACATCGGCACTCCCTTTACGGGCCACGTCGGCCGCAAAATTGACCAGCTGAAATATGTGGCGCTAAAAGTGCAATGTGGTGAAAGGTCTGACACTCAAATGCCCTCCCTCCATATCCGTTACCTGCAGCTCTAGACTGCAAAATCTTGTGGATCCGCGAAAAATGAAATGTGAACTCCCTGCGTGATCAGGAGCAGCTCGTAGGACACTTTTTGTAGCGTAGGCCAACGCCAAACAAAGTCCAAATTTCAACTCGTGGAAGTGCTACAGATTTTGGCGAAATTCACTTTAACAAACACCTCAATACATGTAGACTTCATATTTGTGGATGTGGGGCCCCAAGAATAATGTGCCTAACAATTAAAATGAAGTTGAGGCCTCAAATCCAATTATATTTCGTATTAGTGATTTTATTTAAGGTGGATGCCAGTTAGAAAACAATACGAGTCGTGCTGCACAATAAAACACAAAAACTGTCAGTGATAGGTGCAGGGTTCCCCCTGTAGTGGGGTCCAGCTGAAGGAGTGGGTAGCCACTTGAATAAAACCGCGACTGTGCAGTTGAATGCTGATTTTGGGTTCATTCGTGACATATCTGAAGTGATCTATATGCGCAAATACGAACCATTAAAAATAATTGTTCATAACACCTTTTTTTCTTCCTAGGTCGGTCAACTCGTATGTGCTCAATTCCCCGATGACGAACTTTGGTACCGCGCTAGAGTGGAAAGTTTGGAACCAACAACTGTGTTCTTTGTGGACTTCGGCAACGACTCCGAGGTAAGACTTTTCACGTGTTGTATAAGCCCTTCCTCCTTCACTATCAAACTCAATTCATGACGGACGAGTAATTGAATGGGTCTCTATAATGAAGGCATGTGTTGGAAATTTGTCGTTGTTGATTTTTCGTGGATGAAAGACAAATGTGGCATGTTGAACAAGTAGGTAAGAATTTAGTCCTCGCAGACGCTAGATTTTGGAAAAATTCATCGCCAGAAAGGGAAAAGTGCAAAGATAGTAGAAGAAGGGTGTATGTGACAACACCGTATTATTTTAAAAATCAAAAATGATTGTGAGGAAGGGCTTATGTCACACATGATGCTCATTTAATTCTTCAGCTGCGCGCTTTTTTTTCATCCCTCCTGTAATGTTACATTTATAAAATAATATGTTATATATATATATATATTATTATACTTAAATGTATTATGTATTATATTATATATATATATGCTCTTCTTCTAGAGGTCCAATCAATTGTCAAATTGCATACGATTTTTCCTGTGACCGCTTTGCTGTTGATTTTCTGAATCTTCTTGTAACAAAACGAATCATCAATTTTGGTTGGTTATTCCTTGAATGATCAATTCATGTTTTCATGCTAACAGTCAATCTCTCCGATTCGGCCCAAAATTTTCTATAAAAACTTGGATATTCGTTTGGAAAACATTGTCTGCTTTTGGTTGGTTAGCCCTTGAATAAGCAACCCATTTTTTCGTGCAAAATGTCCAACTCTCCGATTCGGCACAAACAATTTTTCTGGACGTTTCAAGATCGAAAAACTCTAATGTGCTGTCCGCAGTACACGGGGGTAGTAGACAATTTTCTAAAAATCTGAAATTTGGGTCAGGGGTCCGTTCCCGGCTCTAAATGGTCCTCAAAACCTTCCAGCCCGATCGGACATAATTCGGGTGGGGTAGGAGTCTAAATGTGTATTTCGAAAAATGGATTTTCGAGATTTTTGGCGATTTAGGCGTGTGAGGGTCATTTTCCACTAAATGTTGGACGCTTAATCAAATGAAATGGGTCCCAGAACCATTGGCACCCACCGGAAAAGGTTATGGGTCAAAATGGGTACATATCTACTCATTTTGAATATGAGTTTTCGAGATTTCGGGTACCTAGGCGTGTGGGGTATCATTTTCACCAAATTTTGGACGCTGAATTCAATGAAATGGGTCCTGAGGGAGCTGTTTAATGTACCCATATCTATATAACTATGACTGCACTTTTTCTAGGTCTCTACGGTCTATATGCTATAAGATTGAATTAGGTATTTGCCTTAACTAAACACCATCAACCCCTCTTTTCAGGTCACTAATGTTAGAGCGCTACCTGACGACCTCTCCAAAATCCCACCACTTTGCTTCAAAGCATCTCTTACACCTCAAGTCCAGCCGTGGACAGAAGAGGAAACAGATAAATTTCTCAGCGTTGCTGTCGTCGGTGAATTTAATTGCACCATCGTTGAGAGAACGCCAGACTTGGCTGTCGTACAACTGAGTTCTGCTGACAAAAGTGATATGATAACTTTTCTCGGTCGGTAAGTACACGTACGTAGATTCTGGGCATCAAGTAGCATAGGTTATTTGAAATCGCTTTCTCAAGCATGAATCGCTTTGGTTAAAACTGAATCTAGAAATATTTCGTGATGCTTTTTCACGCCATGCGATGCTTTAGTGACCATTCCTTATCGGCATACATTTTTATCGTAAGTAATCCTGGCCTAAACAAAAAGCTTTGCTCTCCTTGCATTTTGAGTAACCTTTCCACATTTTGCTTGATAGAGGTTTTGGGGATGCAAAATTGCTCGCTTTCATTATTTTTAGTGAATTATTTTCCCCTACACTAAATTATCTTTCTCAATGACGACCCTTTTTATCCTAGAGCTACAGTGTTTTGAAGCATAACACAGTGAAGAAGAAAAAACATTCATGCTTCGAGGATTTTGTCAGGGGGTCTGCCCGGCCCTTCACACAATAATTAAAAGTGGTTTTCTTGGGTCAGCAATCATAGTCCAACCTCAATCATAGGAAAAAGGGCCAATTTTACCAAAAGTCTCAACCAGTTGATCCTCGATTCAAGCCTTGATGACTTCTAGCTATTGGTTTTCGCGAATCATATTTCCCGTGTAACCACATACTAACCACACTCAAGTGATCATGATGAAACCAAAAAGGGGCGAGCTATGATTCGAAGAAGTGAGGAATGTTGGAATGTTGTGTTGCAGATGTAAATGTGAAGCATGCCCAATGAAAGTTCGATTTATAATCTGAATAAAACGTGGATAAAGAACGTGAGCTATGCGACGATTTTTTTGATTGATTGTTCTTGTTTGGATTAAAACAAGTAAAGTTTTCAAACAAGAAATACCTGAAGAAGGTAATTGAATACTCAAAACGGTAAAATTGACTTGGTTATCCAGTTTCGGCCATAAAGGAACCATTGCATGAAAATGACCATTTTGTGATTATTGAACTAGAATAAAGTTGTTTCGAATTATGACATGAAAAATCGCAGGGATCATCGCCAATATAATATTTTTATAAATCTTGCCTAAAATTGAGTTGGAACACAGTTGTGCAACCTCCTGACGTTACCCAAACGCTAAAACCGACCAATTATGGACCCTGGCCTTGCTGGGAAGGGGGGAGGATCAAAATGTGTTTTTTTTCAAAAAGTTGATTTTGGAGGTTTTTAGCGATCAAATGATGTGGGGCCTCATTTTCAACTTCATGTTGGACGCTGAATCGATTGGAATGAGTCCGGAACACCCCACACTCACCATTTCCTCCATGCTCCAGTTCTATGGAATAACCAACCCTTGTGAAAGAATTCCCATTCAGTAAACTAACCATCACACGCCAGGGGCCTGGGAGGGATCTCTGTTCATAACCTCTTCCTTACCACTAATCTTCAGGTGTGTTTCCCAAATTCTATTTATTCAACTACAATGGTGGACATTTAATAGCCAAAAGTACGGGTGTAAAACCTGTGATAAAACCCTCATGAACAGGCAATGCAACTCAACTTTCATTATACATATTAGCCGTTCACCTGACTATGCCCACGAATTGCAGGTGTATTGCACAGTTGGTAGAAAGGGGGCGAAATCACTCGTACAGCATAAAAAGACATTGATATGGGTCTGGATTTTCGAATATTCGGTTTCCCTTGTACACTCTTGAGAGTTGTATCTGTATGCTGTATCAAGTATTGTCTCTGAGAAGATTACTGTTAATGTGAAAGCAAGTTTTGCATTCCCCCAAACCTCTTCTTCTTTTTCCATTATTCATTTCGAATGCCAATAGAGCATGTGCTCTTTATATCCCATAACTAAGTTTGATTCCATCAAGGAATTTCCACAAGTCCAACACTCGTAATTAATACAACTTGCTTCATTTGCCCATTCAAACATTTTTGTTTTGTTTTTTGCAATCTGTCGTGCAGTGGGATCATAGTTGATGCGCATAAAGAAAATGAAGCTCTGCCCTCAGATCACCCCTTGTCTTCCAACATTGATGTGGTCTCAGTCAGTATTGAAAAGGATGAGTTGTCCGTTGAAGTCATAACTGCCAAATTCTTATCTGCCGAAGCGTCCAGCAGTTACATACCAGTACCTACAGTCGTTGTTGAAAATACGTCTGGCGGAACGCAACCGCTAGAGTCAACGGAAACTGAGACCTCCAGTGAACTGGCGGCGATGCGTTTCGATTCCAAGAAAGAAGACACGACCAAGCAACATTTTAAGCCCCTGAACCTGGCCACAACAGTGAAGTCAGCCGTAGAAACTTGGAAGGTTACGGATGGAAGTGGTGAGCCCCTCAGTACTGAAAGCTCTCAAGGGTTGCTCGCTGGTGAGGAAACTGAGGCGATTGAGTCTTCACTGCCCGATGGTGGAGCGTGTACCGACGCCAAATCAATCGTGGCCGAAAAATGTGACAGCAGTCGTAAAGATAGAAGCCGTTCACCATCACCAAGTAGACTAGGGGCGTTCGCTGGAAGAATGCTATCCCCTGTACGGTTAGCCGCGGCAGGTGTTAGCAAAGTCGGTGCTGCAGCTTCTGGAGTTACCTCCGGTGTCGGAACAGTGGCATCGGGTGTCGTCACCATGGTTGGAACTGCAGCAACGGGTGTCGCCACTGGAGTTGGTTCTGCTGTTGTTGGGGTTACTTCAGGAGTTGAAACGGCAGCGTCAGGCGTTGCCTCCAAAGTGGGAACAGTTGGGTCTGGTGTAGCCAATAGAGCCGAAGTTGTGGCTTATGGACTTGGAGCAGTTGCAGGAGCAGTAGCTACACGCTTCTTGAACGGCATGTCGGATGGCTCCGGTTTTCCTTACGGCATTCAAATTACAGGAAATCCTGATGTTGACGCGCGACTTGCCATGGGAATAGCTGAATTGATTGGAAGCGCTTCTCGTTCCTTAAGCCGTTCCAATTTGAGTGTGTCAGGTGACTCGCTCGTTTCCGGACAGCCTTCAATTGGTCATTCGTATCTCAGTGATGTCACATCAGCTGCAGGCGATCTGGCTTCTTCTTCGGCTCTGAATACACTCAGTGCTCATTCAAATGGAACTAGTAGCGTTTCAAAATGTCTCCCGCGCTCAGTTAGCGCAGAAGTTTTATCTAGAGGACCTCATGAAAACGAAGATTTTACCACTCGACAATCGCTTGACACGGTGATTCACATGGTGTCAGACCCTTCCAATTTCGACGAAACTCCGCCCATACTTGTACCTGCGAAGACTGAAGCTCAACTGACGTCTACCCCAGCTAATCTGTCGCTTAACAAACTACCACATCATGACAAATCTGCTTCATCCGTCAAAAAAGTCACTGGTAAAGCCAAACCAACGTCAGCCGAAACGCATAAACGCAACGAAACCTCGGCAATTGGTATTACAAAATCCCTTATTCTCTACTTATAATCATCTCAGAATCAGTTTTTTTTTTTTTTTTTTTTTTTTTTTTTTTTTTAGGCTGGCAGAGGGGAGGATTGCTGATGAAATGATGAGTGATTCGTTGTATCGAGATTAGGCTAGCTGTAGGTTTGTTCTCAGTGTGCGTTCTCGTTTCCAATTTTATTGCAAACAATATCTCGACTTGGAGTGGATAACTGTTTGCCGCTAATCAACAAACATGACATGAAACTAGCTTAAACAGAACCAAATAAAAGGGTGCGACAAACTTGAAAAAAGTTGTAGAGTCGCACGCACATGAGTAAAAAATACAGTTACAAAAAATAACGGCGTTTGGGAGTGGGTTTGTTGAACACTGAGAATGACGCAGATGCAAAACACGCATTGAGAACAAACCAAGAGGGTGTCAACAAATCAACAAATACGCGCGTGATTATTGATAACAAGAAGAAGAGTAAAACAAAGTTGTTAGGTGAATTAGACTGTCCTGATTCCAATTGAAATTTTGATGTGAAAAACGAATCCTTCTCGACTATCAGTAAAAATTACAAATAAATTCGTCTTCAGACTATTTTTGGACGAACAAATTGGAAAGCTCTGATCGTTTTCTGTGAAATCTGCTCAATTTCGCGCCTATCTTCTTCTGAAATGTGTCTTTTCCGTATCATTTCCATCAATTTTTATTGTATGTTTCTTCTTCCTCAATTCTTATGGGTAGATTACTGCATTGTTCTTCCCTTTTTTTAAGTCCAGAATGTCCTGCCATTTCGACCGCATAAAAAAGTGTTTTCAGTTGTTTACTAAATGTCACTAAAAATTATCGTCCCTTCGGGAACAGAAATGGTGAAGTTCACTGTTAAGTGTTTCCCCGTGATCAACAAGTGCCATTCTCTCTTCACAATTTGGATCTGCTTCGACCTTTTCTTTGTTGTAAGGATTACTCCATATCTAGGTCTCAGTTCCCTGTGCGTTCCCTGTATTCCCATCCTCTGTGATAGCATCTTATCCTTTATTTCATCGCATTCCCTAAAATGATTCGTTTTCGAGTTCGTCGCATTTCCTGTAGTGTCTTTCAGTGTCGGTGCATGCCTAAACATCAGTTTTCTAGCGTGTTTGTATTAATTTAGTGGTAATGGTAACATCTGTAACTCCTTCACTTACCTTCACCTTCACCCGCAGGTCAGGGTGTATGCAATAGTCTGAATAAAAGTAGCATGACCTTTTTTAGTAGATGCGTTGAATGGAGATAGCAAAGATGTGGTGTTCATGACTTACGAGCATTTTAAAATAATTTTTGCCTACTATCTCAACTCTCTTCAGTATTTCGCACGAGCATTGTTGAGCCACTCAGACTATTTTCGCCCAATTCTTTCCAGTCATTAAAAGCGAAGAGATAAATGATCCTTCCAAATCTTAACCGTGTGAAAAATGGCCTTTTGCAAGGGAATGGAGGGGGACGGGAATATTCGGTGGGGTCACTACTGATCAAAAATCCTTCACCAATCTCTACCCCGTCAGCATGACTCTACCTATTTTCGTTTTTCCGTCTTGCGTAGCTGGAAAAAATTGTTTTAAAATAACAATTTCAAAAAACTAGGAAGGAGATCAATCTTGCCTCGTCGTTATAGTACATTTTCTTGTTCTTTAATTCTCGCCGTTTTATAACATTGTATTCTTATCCACTTCGTTTTTTTATTTTTCAGAAGCCAGTAAGAAACAACCACGCCCAGTGAAATCACTGGCGGAAATCAAAGCTAATGCGAAATCCCGCATTTTTTCATCTTCATGCACTAAATTAAAAAATCCATCCGTACAGAAAAAAATCGACGAAAATAAACCGTCTCACTCTACTCCTCCAAAAACTCCATTTCTGGAAGAGAAGACTAAAACTAAATCGACTCCTACGTCTCATTCCAGCCCTAGTTGTCCCAGGGAAACGAAGCAAGACTTGAAAATATTGCCTGGATCCGTCTCTGGTTATGTCTAGGTGATGTTCTAGTTGTTCTCTTAGTTCCGAGTTCTATTGAAACCAAAAATACTCTTGCCCTCTAAGGAGGCCTGAAAAGTGTTCATGTGCTTACCAAGTTTTATCGTGATATTAATTACTTTATTGTATTGAACTTTATTCCTTTCTATGTACGAGTATTTATTTTGGTTATATTTATACTTATTATCGGTTATTATGTCTTTGGCAAACATTTGGTGGTATAGTCCCAGTTTTTCGTTTATTTCTTATGATTTAGATAAGTGACTTCGAATTGTCGCATCAAGCTGTTTTCTAACACGAACCCGGATCATTAAAGACTTTTATATTGCATAGTTTTTTTTTTTTTTGGTATACCAACTTATTTATTTCATATTCGCAATTCGCTCCTTTGATTGGAGAAGTTCGTGTCCATATCCTCGCATTGTGAGATAATATTGTTGTAACTTGAGAGATGAAGAGAGTAAACACATTTTTTATTGTCCCTCCAATCGTCTTACTTTTCTTTCAATCCAGCTTCATTGTTGACTACATTGTAAAGAATGGAATGAGTTCCTCTGGGTTTTAGGCAGGGTTGTGGTCTAGACATTTTGGTGATAATTTCTGGTAAAGTTTAAGTATAAGGAGTCATTACTGAGTATTATGGTGACCACCATGTGAAGTTGAAAGGTGTTATCAAAGTTCATATCAAAGTGTGAAGCTAACCCGCGCTCCCCCCAATAATCAGCAATAATATTGCTCTGATGAAACAGTTTCCTTGGATGCCTGCAGTAAAAAAAAAAAGAAGATCGAGTGCTTTCGCAAAAAGATGGCACTTATTGATAAATTACTTTCACTCACTCTTCAATTCTATTCTTCAATAATTTTATTCTTCGAAGTTAGGGGAAAACCGGAGGGTGGCACCACGTGGCAGAGAAGAGAGTCTGGAATACCTGATGATAGATATCGCAGATCCTGACTCCTTGCAAGATATTTTATGCCTTTGCGATCTTTCTCCGGTCAGAATCGACTAGAGATGTAAAACTGGCTTCATTGTTGGCAGAAAGCGGTTGTTAGTCGACAGCAGGCTCTAAGAAAACGATTACTTACATCATCAAAATCTCTGCATTTAAATTGATGTGAAATGACTAAATTTTTTTTCGTTGGTTATTCCTTGAATAATCAACCTGTTTTCATGCCAAAGGCCACTCTCTCGGATTTGCCCAACAAAATTCTGGGCGTTTCAAGCTGTCTAGATCAAAATGAGGAAATATCCGTCCGCCGTCCACGTCGTTTTCGGTAATATAAAATTTTCTAAAAATCTGAAATTTGGGTCAGGGACGCGATTCCGGTTTTTGTTGGTCCTCGTAACGTTTCAGCCCAATCGGACCAAATTGGGAGGGTTGGTTCAAAATGTTTTTTGAAAAATGGATTTTTACCGCAGGCGTATGGGGTATCTTTTTCCACTACATGCTGGACGCTGAATCCAATGGGACGGGTTCCAGAAAGATTGGCGCACGCTGGAGAGGTGTTCGGGTCATAATGGGTACCTAGGCGTGTGAGGTATCATTTCCCACTGTTTTCCCTTTTCTCCACGCTCCTAGTCCGAGGAATAACCAACCTCCCTGAAAGAATTTGCTGAGTTTTCAGTTGTTGTTGTGCTCGAGTTAAGTAATCGTGTCTGCGCTCGCGTTTTTCCCCTTTCACTTAAAATCTTCGGAACTGGTTTGATAATTTATTGCATGAAGTTTCTCTTGAATAGGAAGTCACCTTCTAGAAAGGAACGCTGCAAATTTATTTCACAGGGGTTGGTTATTCCTCGCACCAGGAGCATGGAGAAAATTGGGGGAAACACCGGGTGTGGAGTATCTCGGACTGATTTCAACCGTTTTAAAAAATGTATGTACTTTTTCTATTGAAAAATACATATATATTATGTTTCTTGTAAGCAATTCCATTCAGAATAATCTTTACCTAGTGTCTTTGGTCAATCAACAGATCAGCAAATGCCTTTTAGGAATAAATTCTCACGCAGACATCGGACCGGCAGTTACCCAGTGAACATTGCAGGTTTTGCATAACCAGATTCATCCCCATGGTCCGATTAATTCTCAAGAATTCATTTCTTCTAAAAATACTAACACTTCTTTTTACTTTTCTAATAGCAATGAACTATTTTCGGAAGGAGGAAATACACCCTCACCATTACATTTTTTGTTGCCAATATTCGCTGTTCGGAGGTTGTGCGTGTGTGCCTTTCAAGCTCGGCATTGAATGGATTCAAATGTAGTTTCAAAATTGAAGAAAAAAAAATCATATGAAGGACACTAGGGTTAATCATTCGTGAAACTATTCTAAGGTTATTGATGTCGACTCCTGCAAACTTTCAGTAGAATAACTAGTTATTCGTACCTGAGGTGAGTAATAACAGGTCTAAATAAGCTTTGGCCGTGACGACTTGTTAATTCCGGCGTTGATAATCCCATCCTCTAATGGAAATAGCAGTTCCATGACCAACAGATGTACGCCATCTGACGCGGGAAAGAACCGTATACGGCTCGATGGTCGCCGCCCCCTGCCATGACTTCCTGGCAACAATCAGCGGGTGGTGTACACAAACTATCGATTTAACCACCGAAGGGTCGTGATGCTCAGCGATCGCTTCGGAGTACCTTGTCATTATCGAGTGCAGTATTAATGTAAGCATGTCATTAGTCAGGCCTTTCTCCGAGACGCTTCATTTATTCATCAGTAAGTCACGACTTAAGTTGTTACATTAATAAAAAGGCTCCCTTCCTTTTCTTCTGATTTGCGTTCCTCCTTGGCTCATTCTAGAGAAATAATGGTAAACCTTGACTTAGCTTCATATTACCCGCTTAAGCTACCACGAGAAGAATAATTAGGGATATGAATTGGAAATTGAACTAACGCCCTCCAACAGTTAGGTAGGTAGGCCCCAAGGTTGATTTTTTTTTTTTTTAAATCATCAATTATAAGTTGTAGTGGTTTTCAAGACCCAACATTTCTTAAAAATGACCATTATTTATTACATTCATTCGTAATATCGTATTACGCCTCCAGGTCTGATAGCTCTCCAAAGTTGTTCAACCTCCCTCTCCTCATTGGAAATGAACGATTTGCTGTTCATTGAGCGAAGGTCGCACAGTAGTTACGAGTTGATGAGGGAATTTTTCAACAGGACTTTGCTCCCCTTGTGCGATGTCACTGCCGAAGTCTGCGACATTAATTGCTGCAATGATGAGGTAAGCCAATCCCTCATCTTCATGGAGGCCAATATCCCCACTAGTGGTAATTGAAATTGTATGGTCTCTGGCATATACACATACGCATTTATTTGTAATACGGTTTTGAATAAAAATGGCTTGGGGTCATTTGAAGAATATAAATTTGTTAAATTGTGAGGTAATATGAATTCAACTGAAGGATTTTGCAGAACCAGATCACGTGTCACAGGATTTTGGCGTCAAACTAATTAATGTAAACAAGTAACGCCGGATCAACTTCAAATTGACACATTATATGAAGTGTTCTTTCAATTTAAAGGTTTTTGAAAATATTCAGGGTGTTTTTTGCTTGTTGTAAAACCAGACGGAAAACGGGGTAGAATGCCGCAAACCGTATCTTCTTGTTCCAATCCTTTTCCAAAATATGATTTTTTTAAAGTTTTAAATAAATTATAACAACTTTTGCTCCTATAACAACCAATCTTTCTGGACTCTGATTCTACTTTTGATCATATTTTTGGATTGAGTGTAAAATTTCCTACACTCTTAATACATTAATTACTAAAAACGTTTACGTAAGTCCTACTGCAATCACAGTAGGGGAAAAAAATACTTTGAGCTATGAAGTATAATGCACTCGTAACTTGAACATTTAATCAGGGTTTTATGTGTATGGTCAGCTGTGCGATTCCTTGTCAATTTCATGGAGAAACTCAAGTTAAATAGAGGGGGGGGGGGGGGGAGGGAATAGGTTATCCTACCGTTCTCTTTGCGAAAACGGTGGAGGCCTACCTACAAGGTGCCTACCACCTACCTACCTAGACTTGAAGGCCTTGAACAGGTCTTGGATGTGCCGTATTTATGGATTTTTTTTTCACATAAAAGAACGCTTTTTCAAAATAAGTACGGCGGAAACCTGCCCAGACCTCTTCAAGGCCCTATGTCTTAATGTACTGGTGTAGGATACCCTCGGTTTTCCCTAAAAAACAGGAGTTGCATAGTTGACCATAGTGGATTGAATTCGCCAAAAATTAAAAATGAAATATAAAGAAGATTTTTACTGAGATTTTGGGCTTTTCCAATGAGATCATTAATTAGTGGGAGCTCCCGTCTTATCTAACATACATTGGTGTAGGGGGCGAGCGCTTTCGACGTGAAGTAGTTTAAAATACTCGTTTTCGAAATCACCTGCCTCCTACACCAAATATATTAGGTAAAATGGATGCATTCACTAATGTAGTTGCATGGCCCAACGAAACCCAAACAACCAACCCCACACATTTAATGCAAGTTTCATTTTATTTACAGGACTGCGAAGGGGAGTCTCTCGACGCTTATGCGTGTTCCGAAGGTGTAGAACAATTCACGGTGGACCCAATATTTTCTGACCCACTCTACTGCAGCAATAATATTTCATCCAAAGACTACTCCCTCGATCCTATTCTCTGCTACGAAGTTGAGAACAGCCCCTACTTGGGGGAGTTCTTTCCAGAGGATGACGTATTGAAGAGAAGAAGCCTCGAATTGTGGCTGGAACGACTTGAGTCAGAATTTGGATTCGGATGGTTTCCCAATACATTAAACTCGCCGAAACCTCATCGGAGGCCAACTCTTTACAAATGCGGGGTCGACCTGATACACACCGACAGCGGATCTCCAGTCAGGCTCCCTACTTCTATTTTGGGCAAGGGCTACTGTTTTTTCTCTTCACCGATCAAATTTTTGGTCGACTCGTCGTCAATGTGCACCTCCAAGATTGATCCTGATTCGTGTATATCAAATCCTAATTTCAATTTAAAAAGCTACTTTCACGAAAATGAAGCGGGAGAACTTGTCTATCCAGACGTATACAGCGGCCAATCGAATTCCAGAATCGCTGCAAATATTACTATTCAATGCGGTGGTGATTTGTTTGAAATAGATGACTTTTCCCTATTACCTGACAATCTTGAAGACTGCAGCAACTTGAAGACAGCGGGGGTAACTAAATTGAACAAGTTAGGTACAGTTTGTGAACACGTGGTGACACAAGTGGAAATGTTCTTCGTGTGGTTTGAGAATTTGATACTCTCTGTAAACATTACTGTCACTGTGTCGGACGTTCCCATGAATTACCTAACGTCAGTGACACCCAGTCGTAGAATCGCGCTACCTGTGGTAAATCAAAAGTTTGTGGTGAAATTTAAACCCAAAAATCCACCAAGAGCCCGAGTTCCAGGTGGGGGTTACCATGAAGAAGAACCGGTTATTCTTTATATGATTACGTGAATTAGTTTAGCACTGATTCCTAATAGTAGGGTCAAGTGACTTTTGGTTCAACTTGTGGAGTAATACACTGTTGCAGTTGTGTACTCTTGTTGCACTTTTGTTTACTGTCTGTTTTAGGGATGCGACACATTGCTGTTTGCTTCTTCTCAGCACAGGAACGGGCTCATGCCATTCATTTTGATTCCATTCATGCGCAGGGTTGCTCCAGCAAGTGTATTCAAAGGGCCTAATTCGCGGGCAAAAATGGTCTCCCTTGGTTGGTGCTCTAGTGACAAAAGTAGTAGGTAGTTACGAGTGTATTGGGGTCAATAAAACTGCCAGATTAATCATGAATTCTAAAGTAATAACTGCGCGGAACAAATGAGACTTCAGAGCCAGACTTGCGTATTGGCAAGCGGCTTTCAGGGGGTGTATTTCTAGACTGTGCCGAATTCATTTCACAGTGTAGTTGGACCACGTCCCTCAATGTTGGCTGTACTGTAAATCGGTATTGTTAATTTCGAAGGAGATACCTCCATCCAACAAAACTGGGCATCAGTTCGTGAAATTGAAGCCGTCCTCGCTGATCAATATTGCTTAAGGTGGAGAGTGGCAAAGTGGAAATCAGAATAACAGTAAAATTGCTTTTATTTGACTAACAGCTATATAAAGAAGAAGCTCTTATTTACAAACATAAACAAGCGAAAAGGCACTTCATCTACAAAACATTTTCACACACGAGAAGGACTCCACGTCCAAAGTGAGATCTCTTTCAAAATAAAATTAGAATGTAAGCGCGGGTTTTCTAATAGCAATAAATACACGACTACATTTACAACAGGTACGATACAATAATTAAATACATTGTCACATTGCAAAAACATCACATTAAGCTTCCTTTTGAATAAATTAATATTATGTAGTTAAAATAAATACCGACTGTACGATACGAAAAGATAAAATATTGGTCTTTAGACTAATACCTGGATTGTTTCGATGTACTTGTACAAACGTACATTTATATCACGACATTGATATAAATAAATAATTACTTTTGTTTTTGAGATCTGTCGTTTTCTTCAAACTAATTACCAAGCGTACATTAAGACGGATTTTCAATCCTTAAGCCTAGAAAGCTACGAGTGATATTCCGAGGGAGTTGAAATCCAAAAATGACAACATTTATTTCATTTATCTAAGCAAAGTACTTGGTCCTCCCATTACAAATTCATATATTATTCTTTTTTTCTTCATTACTGGGGTATGTACGGCCAAACTTTGTATCGAAGGTGAAGGAGATGAGGAGATTCACGCCAAGGGTCATTTTGAGATGTGGCAGTTATTTTCAGTTCGATAACAAAAGGGGTAGGTAACCGTCTATCGTAACACGCAAGGGAATCACATACTCATTCGCCTCTCTCCAAATTAGGAGAAAAAAAAAAAAAAAAAAAAAAAAAAACAGTAAGTACCTATTTAGCGCTTTATTACAGGTCGTCGTGTCATCGAATGTAATCAGTATAATCTTCATCGGCCTCAGTATAAATTTATCAGTCTAGTAGTGTAAGTTTTTCCAGTCGAGTTTTTGTTAATTTGCAGGTTGTCAGAAGTGAGGTTACCATTAACTTTGCATCTCAGGTACCAAAAAACCACGAGAGAATCGCCATGACTAGAGAAACCACTTTCAACGAAAAACGAATAAAAAAAACAAATAATCAGGCAACAATTATACCAAAGAATGATCAGCCAGTCTGAACCCAATCCATGCACTGTACCGCAGTTCATCTAGAATACCAACCTCATCTCAATAGTCAATCTCCACATGTTACCAACGGTACCAATACTTAATATAAATTCTAAAAAGAGCAGATAAGTCTCCCTCACCTCCAACAAAGTATTACTTAATCCAAAACAAAGCCTACGTCTGACTTTTTTTTCAATCATCGTCAACTCTTCCAATTCTTATCGAAAATCGTCTGTACGATTCTACAACCTTCTCTTTTTGTTTTAAATATAAACCCTGACACAAGTCAAATAGATATGCTTTCTCAAAACATGAATTTCTTCAAATGAGCATTACACAATGAGTCTACCACAGTGATTTTTACGAAAAACAAGGCGGTTAATATTAGGCCTTCAAGTCACCTACCACAATTTTGTTTAAATTTAATTTTTCCATCTAGATACTAAACTAGTTTTGTGAAAATACTTTGTTTCCGCTAAAAGCTTGAGGAGTGTGCCGCAAACATTTATGATCTATCATCAATAAAACATTTCATTATTCGACCAAGTCCGTTCTAAAGTCCTAAAATGAGTGGGATTCCAAGAAATTTAAACTACAAATAGAAATAGCACTCTACGGTTTCCTCATTTTTTCCAATACATGTTTGGGTGCGACCTACAGCCCCTAAGACGCAGTTTTGGAGAAGGGAATTGAATCAGCCCAGCTGAAGGTTAACAAAACAAGATGGTGGTCCACGATTTGTCGGAAGCAATCAGGTAGATACCTTTTACCTCAAAAATATACAATTAAATTTGCTTTACCCGAAAATTAAATTATTCAAAGGTGAACTTCACAAAGCATATCTTTCATAATGACATCAGTTCTTCAAATGAACATAGGAAATTGACAGAATGTATTGTTTTATTTATCCGTTTCCCTCGTAAAAGGCAGAAGAAGAGACGAGACAAATTTGAAGCAGAGACCAATGAATTCCTAAGGATAAGGCAAGGATATTACTTGAAAAATACACGTTTTCGTTAATTGGGTCGGCTATTGCATTAAACGACAGAGGTGGTCAATTAAATTTTCGAGAACCACCCTTAGAAAGCACTTGAGTGATTTTATGAAAGATAGGAAAATACAAAATAGAACTTGATGGGAACTTATAGTATTTTACATCTTTGAAAAGTACAGCACAACGAGCCGAAATTCTTGAAATTTTTACATGATAACCGCAAAATGACAAAACCAGTTTTTTTCCCCGAGTTTTGCACGTCTGAAAGGTGCCTTATAACACAAATGTCATGTTTGTGCAATACCCGAATCAATTTAGGCCGCAATTATAGCATCTAAACACTTAAATGAGGCTGACAAAGCCTTATAGCTAATATCTATTGCTTAATATTTATTGGGGGTCAGCAGGTCAGCAAATATAAGAGCACGAGGTTTCTCAAGACTGGTCCTACGCTCAAAACGGTGATGATACATTGAACGTGCAGCGACGATACACGTGGGTACTCAAGCGAATAAGACACCCAGAATTTTTTTTCTCTTACCAATTTGGCCGGGTTGTTGAAGAGACCAGTCCATATCTCATCAGCTTGGCGTAACAATGAAACGAAATTTAATAAGCCTAACAATTTTACAAAATGCTCCATCTAATGCACGTACATTGCATTTTCTAGTGTCCAAAGGTTTGTACGCACTTAACAATATTGTTCAGACAAAATGAGATCATTCTTCTTGGATCATAAATATGGTTTTGTTTCGAATACGAATATTGTCTTTAAGAGGAACGCAATCTTCCTTCAAAAATATGTCTGCGTATGGTCCAATATTGTTTTAGATTTTCACTAGTATAGGGTATGTAACTTACAACAGCCCAGGATGAACTCAATTTATCTTAGAAGATATCTTAAACCTATGATATAGCTATGATGTGAGTACCTACTTATTACACTACGACTGACTAATTATGAATAGAACGGATTATTGACAAACCAAAGCAAACTTTGAAGATGAGATGGTGCAATGGGTTCCTCATTAGCGATTTCCTCGTTACTACTATGTTCGATCCCAACCAAACTAACAAGTTTGTTTGCACTGTTCGCATGTAAAAATGGAACAAAGCGTGCTACGAAATTGGAACAATGCCCAGAAAAATTCGTCTAACTCATCTCGGACAGTATAAAAAAAAACTGATCCATTAGGGGTCGTATTGAGAGGTAGGTCAGTCAGTGAAATTGCTTATTTTCTGGAAAGGGGGTAGTAGAGAAACTACACCGACAATTACAAGTTTTTGACATTCGAGTCGACGGTAGAAATTGTGTCCAAAATGGCTTATAATGCTTATGTTGAGAGAAAAAACATTGGGTTTGTGAGTGTGAATGTTGGAGTAACTTGAGGACAATTAAAGCTATTGTTGATTCATAGGTGGTTTTGGGTGATGAATCGATTTTTGCAAAAATGAAGATCCGCGGGTGAATCAGAGATAAGGGCGTTAGAGATATGCATATTTTGTTTGCAATAGTAAATTCAACTAATTGTCATAGCCATTGTTGACTGTTGCTTAAACCCATGCACTCAATAGCCATCGATGGGTCTGTGAACTGTTATTCCAACATGTTCCCCAGGTTAACGTCCTATGGGGGATTTTGTGCTTTCAAACTCAACTGCTTAGCTTCAAGAAATCGCCTTGATTACTACGGTCAGCACCCCGCTGGTTACAAGAATAAAAACCGACATACCGTGGGGGTAGGAACGATTCTCATTTCGCGAAAGACTCGCGTTTTTGGTGATTTCTATTCGAAGCAGATTCAAAATAGCCTGTTGGTTCAGTTAAACTCGTCAGGAAATTCGTTCAGGATGTGAACACGTGAGCATGAAAGAACATTAGAGGCAATGAGAACAAATTGAGGATGTTATGTTTCAACAAACGCGAATCTCATGATTTATTGCTCTGGTTTGTCCATAGTGTTGTGCCTTATGGCGGGGGATCGGCGGAGGGGTGGAGAGGGGGGAGGGTAAGAGGCTCCGCGGGGTGGAGCGGGCGGCGGAGCTAGAGGTCGAGGAGGCGGCGCCAACCATCGACGACTCGCCTCTTTCAGATCGGGGAGCGACTGCCCTAACATGGGCACGACGACGCGCAACGTGTCCCTGCAATGAAATTACAGTTAGTAAACCATCATTATCCATCAAAAATACCCTGAAAAATTCTGAGAGCATCAAGGATTTCTACGAAACAATTCACCAGGGGTTAAGCCTATCTAAAATAACCTACGAGTAAATCTAACGTAAACCGGAAACCCATTCTTCCACCGAGCGGTATTCAGTAGTATTCCTTGTTCAGATTCAAGCTCATGCTCATGCTTCACAGGTAAGTTAGCTCAAATCTACTCCACACATCAGCACTGAGCAGCATCCAAATAGTCGGCGAATGTTGCAGACAAATAGATACAATAGTAATCCAGACTAGCTGTCCGCTAGGCCTCACTCTTTACAATAAAAGTGTCGGCACTTCAAGTCGGGAGGCTTGGAAACGGTACGAAGGTACAAAACACGAAAGCCGAATCTATGAAAATTGTGTCACAAGCTGATTGATAGTGAAAAACAAAAAACAAAAAAAAAACTACGACTAGAACGAAGGTATGAATAATTTTCATCTTACGTCGTTTGAGGTAAAACTTCATCAGAACTGTGAGACAAGGGTTTAATGTCGGATTCCACGCTTAAGCCACGTGAGACATTGCTGATTGGAGAGCAGCCCATTTCCACAGATCCGCTATAACCATCGCTGTAGTAGACAGAAGAATGATCAGTTCCGGCAAAATGACGCGACATCCACAGCCTTTCAATAACTTGTACTAACTACGGTAGGAGCAGACGACATTTGGCATGGTAGGCCTTATACTTGCAGGTACTAGATCAGAGAATGTCTCGATACATTTTAATTTTACTTCTTTGTTAAAAATATAGCCGTAGCTTACGATGTAGCGATTATTATTTTGTCAAAATTGTCAGGATGTCATGAAGGTTGCTTTTAGAGGCTTCACCTTCTTCTATAAATCTCATCGAGTATGATGAAGGCTCCACCCGACGTAGAAGCCAAACAGGCGAGTAGTACGCAATAAAGCGGTAATAACATGGAAAAAGTAAATATTTCATAACCAACCTGTTTGAATCAGGCTCAACTCTCCATGTATCGATACTAGCCTGTTTCGCGTCATTGTAAAGGCCCTCTGCCCTCCTGATATTCACAATAAAACTCTGGAAATGAATTCAGAAACATAATTTACGACAGTCGACCTACTCAAAACATTAGGCAATTGAAAGGAAAAACAGAAGCCGCACCTTAATCACTTTAATGTCAGGCGTGGTGAGTAGGAATGCCGATATCGCTGTAGCATATTCTGATAAGTATATAACTGCTAAGGTGGGGGTTTCTCTAGAGAGCTCTTGAACAACAAGTCGGTTGACAAGGTACGGGGGCCGTATAACTTTGAGCTGACAGGCGCGAGTGGCTTTACAGATGAGGAGCATATCAGTTAATAAAATGCAGTGAACCTCTATCTGTAACAGCGATGTACGACATGAAAGTTATCACCTGAAGGAAGAGCCACCTCATCATCTGAAAATATCAAAGTGGGACGTACCTTGCTGTTATTGTAGTCTTTTAGTTTCATATCAGCCTCAGCAATCAGCTGTCGTTTGTGCAAATGGTTACACCCATGCATGGGCTTTTTGAGATCTAGAAAATTGTGAGCTTTGATCATCTTTTCCAATTCGTCATCCTTCGTCTCCTGCAAAAATTAAATGGTAATTCTAGGTTGATTGCATATAACGGATAAATTATGACTTTGTCACTTTCATGCTCTCAGAGTCCCTCCTATCCCAGTTTTGCTATGGTTTTTATTTTGTCAACACTCTTTCTGTACAAAACTTGCGTTTACTGAGGTCCAGCTACAAACTGGCAGAAATTTCATTCACACGAGCATCATAAAAGCTCGAGCCAAGTAGCAAAGATTATTATTTAAGCCAGCTGGACTTGAGAACAGCTGAATTGATATTTTCTTTTGACTATGGATAACCCATCAAGTAAATAAATGTACAAGAAGCATGAATGTTCTTACAATAAAAAAGCTGAGCAGAAAAGATCTGTTCTGAGCATCACAGAGGAACGTTCAGAAGCTCTATTTTATGAGTTTCTTTAGAGTATTTCTTTGAGGAAATATTCCCACAAATGTCTAAGGAACATTCAAATTACCGCTACGTCGTAGCCTTCGATCCGCAGGATAAGGCTTCTTAAGCTTTCCATGTCTTCTTTTTGTTTCAATGTTGTATTGACGCTATTCACGAAAGAATCCATTTTCTCAATCTAGAAAAAGCAACGTGAAATAACAGCATCATCTTATTCTGGTTATTTTGTTCTACGACTTGGAAAAATAACTCTTTTGCCTAAACATACATAATAATATTCAGCAGAACCAAAGTGTCACATTACATACCATAGATTCCAAAGATCCACGTTGTTTGATATCCACCGTGTGTTTGAGAATTGCTTTAAAAAGCAAGGAATATTTCGTGAGGCGTTGCATTGGTTTCACGAGCATTTCAATCAAACGAAGCCGATGACAGTCTTTTTGGGATTCACACCACTGTTTAAAATGTATAAATGAGTCAATAAATCGGGCAGCGATTAACGAAATAGTACAAAATAGTCCTAACGTTGAACTCACCGCAAGGTATGCCGTGAATAATTCGTTAGTTTGAGTTCTTTCCCGGCAATATTTTTGACAATCGCTCTGCTCGGAACAGTAAATTACGTAAGGAGCAAAAAGTTCATCAGTCTGTAACCAAAGTAAAATGTTATTGAGGTTCATGTGCGATTACGAATTCGGAATCATTCGTATATTCGGTAGCTTTCAAGAAGATTGGAATACTTACTTGTATAAAGGCGTCAAGAAGAATACTCGGGTCTAGAAGTGCTGAAGTTTCTCGTGCAGACGCCAACATCGGGAGCAAGTATTTAGCCCAAAGATTTATATTGCAGTTCGATATTTCTTCAATATTACTGAACAGTCGGTTTTTGTCGATGTCGTTGAGCACATGGCATTTTTGTAGGTTCACCAAACACGACAGGAAAAGCTGGAGCAAAGGTTGAATTAGATTTGATTTTTTTTTTTTTTAAATTCAAAAAAGAATGCGAGAAGCAATGCGCAACAACACCTAAATGCCTTACTTACATCAGTTACCAATTTGAGAGTGTGGATGTAGGCAACTTCAGTTTGAATCAATTCCCAAATGGCCGCTTGTTGATGTCTGTCGCTGTCAGTAATTTCCAACTTTTGAGAAACGATTTCCTTCCAATCGTCTTCCAGTTTGTACAGCGCTAAATGGGGAAAAAGTAATTCCATCTATATCCCTCAATAATTGAATTATAAAGTCAACAAAACGCCGGACGACTTACATTCTTCCAGATCTTCGTCGTGTTTGTTCTTGAGTTGTGGTATACCAAATTTACTGTAGTTATTGAGCTTTTCGACGAGTAGTTCCATTTTGCTATCCTAGGGTAAAATCGTGAATATTAATAAAAATTATATTGTGCTTTTAATCTAATATGTTTATTACTTCCGAAGCAGGTAGCAAGACAAAAGTAACGGTAAGCCTCAAAATCAGCTCAGACAAATTGAAACAACCCGACATTGGTCGTAGCTTGAAATATAATCATGGTTTTTACAAACAACGAGACCAACCTTGGAATTACCAAACAGACCGCTCCAACGTTGTCGCGTTCCTTTTGGTTTTCCTTCCACCGAGAGCGCACCCGAATCCGAATTCGTGAAGCCCTCTTCTGTACTTGAACTGAAAAAACTGCTCCTTCCTTTACAACTCTGGAAAAATACAGAAGATACACTGAAAACCAAAGCAGAAACGGTGAAATTCTAAAGAAAATCGTCGAATGCTTGACGTCGCCAACTCACTCTGGATGTCTTGCGAGATGGGTGGCTGAATTTTGCATTGCGCGTATCGGATCCATCTTTCTCTGTAAATTCATGCGAAAGCCATGATTACAATCATAACTCAAATTTTCTGAATATGGTGAAAAGAAAACCTGTAGCTCTTGCTAATTATATGTAAGATAGTGAGGTCAAATAATAATGCAAATTCGACAGGCCACAGCACCGATCAATAAAATAATCATTAATAAGAATCACCAGTCGTTTAGCAATGCTCGAAGGACTGACCTAGGGCGTGGTAAGGATTCGATAAAGGAGAAGCTAAATCAAACCATTAGGTGTGACTTCCAAAGATGATTTATATGTTTACTACATTGATTTATACAATAAAGCATGCAACAGAGGCGCAAAGGGATAAGCACACAAATACTCGTATTCATGAGGTGCTGTTATGCGCCAAACAAAAACTGTAAGTTTGTAAGTTTGAAGTGATTTAATAATTATTTTGATTTCCCTATGTATGTGATATTTGAAGGGTAGACGTTGAAACGAACATAGAGCAAGTGACTTATATAATTTGTTTAGGAGAAAAAAAGTACATTTGCATTGTTGATTAGTAAAAAAACCGAGGAGTTTAAATCACACTTTGAATTTCGAACCAAAAAAGGTGTTAGCAACCATTTCCCTTCGAAAAATCAGATTCAAAGTGCATGATCAGCCTTAGGAGTTGATAATTCGATATTTTCAGATATATTTTATAATTAGCTTGGATTGCGCTGAGACAATTCACAAGCAATTCGTAGTCGCGGTCAAGGGAGATCTCAGTGTGGGGAGGCCAGTGAAAGTTTTTGAAAATAACGAAGGCAGAAAGCTTCATGGAACCTCTCCTCGCCTTGCCTTCTTAGGAGGGCTACATCAACGAAACACCGAAACAAGTTTTAACTAAGGCACAGAGAGAGCACTCAAATCCCAATCGAGTGCTCATGAAAATGTATAACTCAGCGTTGCTCAATCAATATCGGGCCCTGGAATGTGTATTTTATTATTCCACGAATAACAGTTATCAGCAAACTTAACAACGACGACTGTAAAATTAATGACAGCACATTGAAGCATTCCACAACACGGTTGAGACCCACACTGCGGCCACACACTTTTCAAATGCCAACAATTTTTTTTCTCTCCAAACAATCGGTCTTACTGAAAGTTCTACTTCGGCGTAACAACCCGGTACGATGAGTGGACTTGCATTCCATGCATTTAGGAGCATCTGAAATGAGGCATTACACATGGTAGTGAGGAGAGACTCGTCAAGGAAAGAGGACGACGAGCCCGTGCTACTTTGAAGTAAAAAGGTCACAAATGACTTCATGATAAGAACTGTTTGAACAAATTGTATCCTTCATCCTTCAAGGTCACCAACACATAACTTACAAGAGAGAGAAAGAGAGAGAGAATGAGCAACGAGGTCGGTTGGCTTATAAGAACTGAATTTGAGCAAAATATAAGTATAGCAGAGCCTATCAATTTCTAAGTAATTCTAACTGGAAACACGTGCATGTTATGCTAATTGTCTTTCCAGCATATCTGGTATCAAGCTATTAGGAGATCCCCCCCCACCTCCCTAGATACACGCCCCTGAACTTCTATTAATTTAAGAAGCCGTGTAAGAAATGGTTTGGATGTTCGAATAAGTCAACTCCAAGCATCATATTTCTTTAGGGAGAGGAGGAGGGGGGGGGGTTGTTTCACTCGTCTTCATATTTTCCTACAGAAGCACATCTTAATACGAGTACTAATTATATATAAATAATCTGAAATGTACACCAGGCAGCCCTTGCAACAGATTACATCTTATTGAATCAGGCGAATGGAAAGCAATTAGCGTTTATGAGAAATATGTTCAGCAAATGTACATTTATTTGACCCCCAGGGGTTCACAATATGTGTTCAATTAACCATATAATCGTTTTAATTCGAATCTAATGAAAGTGAAGAGTTGTTGAACTCACCTCGAACGGTGATGTGTTTTCCCCCAAGCCATGCCGTGTCCGTAGTCAATACGGGCAAGGGAGTTTTATACTGTTCGAGAAGAACTTCCACGTTGCACAGTTCTATACCCTTTCTGTTGCATATTGGTCCAAGGGCCTCCCTATAATTTACAACAACTTCTGATAAATAAAAATAAAATAAATAAATAAAATTATGGCGGAAAATAGTGGCAGATACTGCATTGAGGGAAATCAAAAAAAGACAAATGCTCTAAAATTAAAAAAAAAAAAAATTTTTTTGTACATGGAAGGAACACGATAGATCACGATAACTGAAGGTACTGTCGTACAAACACAATTCAGTTGCCAGTATATTAAAACGGATACAATATCAGAAATATCCTTACGCTGAATTCTATTTTTAGAGGAGCGAAAATGAACAGAAAGATAAGAATAGGAGAGGTTGAAGACAACAAGACAAGTATTATTGAAATGATCACTCACGCGAGAGAGACTCCTTTAGAAGCGAGAAGAAACTCGTGCCCAGTATCTTTACCGCTAACTTCAAATGCAACGCTGAAGTATTCCGAGCTATTCACCTAAAATAAGCCCGATAACAAAAAGTGAAGCGGAGATCAAATGGTATAGGTGAACAGACACGTTCATTCTTGTCACGAAAAATACCTGCGATCGAGCCAAATTATGTCTTTTTTGCTGAAGTGGCACATTCAAACTCATGTCAGAACTTTTCCCGATCTTGTCCATGTTATTCAAACTCCGACATCGGGTCTGAGAAAAAATAAAATAAATAAGTCTCATACAATTGTGAAAGACTGGATTGTTAAGTGATGGAATCATTTTATGAAGCAATTTGGTGACTTCGATTTGGTGGCAAGGTGTTGCGTTGCACGCGTCCAGAGGCCAGGTAGTGTATAATTCAAGCAATACACATACAGCATGCATGAGTGTTTCTCGGGTCAAAACCTGTGGCTCTAGGGCAAAGCAATTGACGTACGTGTATCCTTGCTGAGCTCGGCGACACTGCCAAAAAAATGTTCATTGTAGCAGTGAACAGCCCCTGAAGCTCGGCGTCGGCGGGCAAAGGCGTCATTTCTGTAAACCAGACGATATGATCCGGTCAATGCGTGAGGAAAGCAAAAGCAATTATAACGCAACAACATTGAGACAGACGTAGATTCTACGAGAAAAATTACATTTTCTCAGCTGCTTTTATTAAGCTCATTGACGCATATTAAATCTTTACTACCTCGAAAAAACTACCGGAGATTTAATGCTCTGGGCTAGGGTTAGATGTTCAAAGTTCAATAACTAGTCCTTCTTGTTGTGAAAACTGTAATAATTAGGATGGACGAGAGAAGAGTAAAAATAGGTGGCCTAATCGGCTTCTAAATGACGTCATCATAATTTATAACGATTTATTAATATCGACCAATTCTTAAAATTATTCTGCAAAATATTTTTGATTTCCTTTCTCGCAGAGAAAAAATTACTTTATACTAACGTACAGAGGCCAGGATCGCGGAAAATACTAGTACCTACATTCCTGCGTGTCAAACGCAATTTCACGCTCAAGTGAGCGAATAAAGAGACAAGGATTGATGGAACGTTGGAATCTTTAGGAAAAGCCACCGACCCAATTCTTCAAGGTGAGTTTATAGTTCACATTGAGTTCGCGTATCCGGCGATATATTAGTAAATATTAATCCATTTTTGATCTAGTTACCACTGATGTTCGCATTTGTGCCACATCCATCTCGTAGGGTGCCTTCTAATATGAAAATTAAACTGCGAGGCCAGATTAAGATACTAGATACATCGAAAGCTCGGTGAAGTAACTGGAGTTTTATGCCCGAATCCCGATCTTGGCGTTGCATACGGAGCAGTTAGATCTTTCAAGCTCTACAAGGGCGGAAACTGTACACAGACTCGTTTCATAATTTCAAGAGCTAAACTGAATTTCAGTTTTTCTTAAACAGTGTACTTGAAGGAGGGTTTCAAGTTGAAAACTTTGAAAGAAGGAAATTTACAAGTGTTCTAAAAGTTAAGTTCAACGCTCGGCTCAAGTCTGGAGTTGGCGGTGGCTTTGAGATAACGTGCTTACCCCCTCCCTCCTCCCTGTCGTTACCTCTAGTTCTTAAACCTTCTCCTGATTGAAAGAGAACTCGAGACAAGTTTTTCCTCTCTTACGATCTCTACGTGACGCGAATTCTAAAAGAACCCACATCAAATGAAATAGCCTTTCCCGGAGCATTGGACCCTGGTAGGTACCGACATACCTAAGGGAAATGGAATATTTATCAGCAAAGGGATCCTCATACATTCATAGGAAGGAGATAACGGTCCTTTTCCCCGAGTTTCGAGTAGGATTTACGTAGACTTGTTACCCACAACGAACCAACCACATTCTCACATGAAATCCAGTAAGTTCTCAAATTAGGTGAAAATGGCAAACGAGGAGACGCCCATGAGTTCCTCATTTAGACATGGATTGAATATTATTCATGAACGACATAAACATTCATGAGAATTGGAACAAACGTCGTTGAGAAGAAGCCTTATTTGTGATCTGCTTTCAGGATTATTGCATTATTGAATTCGACTTCTGGGCAACTGCGTCGCTTCTGAACGGCTCGCTATACCAAACGAAAATAGCGTAAAAACGCTGCTAATTATTCTACAACGTTTCGCTAGAGACATTTTAAAAATAGAAATATATTATAAAAAATAAAAAGTAGAAAATCATATTTTTTCAAAGAAGATAAGTAATATAAATTTCCTGGATAACCGTTTTTACCCATTGGTAACCTCCTTCAACGTCAGCAATCGGACGGGACCCATCAGAATCGAAATTTAGTGGAAAATGGTACCCCACACGTACAAATCAAAGAAAAAAAAGTGTTTACCCATTCTCAGCCTCCGTTAGCGGCAATCGGGCTGAACTGTGTTCTAGAGAGATAAAACGACATTTCAATAAGAATGACGAAGCAGAAGCTGTAGGATTCACAAAATACCTTTTGTGAATAAGAAATCACACGCACTCCCTCCTGTTTATTAAAGCAAGGTATGGAAATAGTAGAACTATAATGGAATAGGTAGTACAGTGAAATATTATTGATTTATCTTTCTACTTTGAAAACAAAGATAATTTTATTTTTAATTCAGAAGGTTATAACTTGATGGATAACATAAATGGACCTCTCTTTCCTCCTTTCTGATGTGTTTGTTTATAACAAACAAAAATATTTTGGCCAATTTTTTAAAATTAATAATTAATAATTATAATTTCATTTTAATATAAGTGGAAGGATTCGCAGCGTTTTCCCAAAGAGTTAGGCTGGCTAAAATATTCAACGTACGTTTTCTAAGTGTTGATCAGTTAGTGCGCTAACTTGAACAAAAGATGAAGCATGCCATTATAAAGATGAATTATAGCAGTTGACGGGACGAGGTGGGACGTGGTTGAATAAAATCGAGTTCATAGCGGAGGGGATGGAAAAATAATGACTCTACGTGTTAGCGTGATCCGATACTATCTGTGGGCTTGTCCAACCAATGGACGAGGGGGCAGCCCTTGTCAACTCCACAGCGCTGAGTGGGATTTTGATAAATGGGTGAAAACCTTGAGAGTTGCAAGTGCTTTCAGTAGGACCCCACAACTCGCTTTCCCACCGGCACTCCCGTCCCACATTCATTAATTACCACGGACGCTCGACTTTACAGGAAGGTATTATGACAAGACAAATCCACACATGAGGCCTGACTAATTGGAGTCTCATACAGGGAAACAGGGACCAGCGTTGTTTCGCCGATTATGTCCCTCAATGGATCGGTATTAGCTCTCTGAGTATAATTGTTGCTCTTAAAATACAATTCGCAAATCAGATACGAATTCATGATGATAATGACTAACTAGGCACGTACGAGTATGATGCATAAACATCAGGACAATTCGCAGTATCAAATGAAAATTACATTGCCATTTGATAGTATAGCCGAAGGCAAGCATAGCTGTCCCCAACAAACAGAGAACAAATAATAGTGTTTTTGGAAGAGACAAGATCGAAAAAAAGGCGCAGTTAAAAAAGCAAAAACAAAACCACTTTTCCAAACCAGGTTTTCAATGCTTAGTCCGAATGGATTTTAGACGTTCCAGAGAACCGAAAACATCAACGGTATTATTCTATAGCACCTACTATCCCTGTATTAGTCTAATTATAAAATTTGTAATCGCTTTTTCAAACATATCAGTGAGAGTGGAAGGTAAGTATTATTTCAAAAGAACACTCTTGACAGTATGCATCATGCGAGTAATGTTAAAGATTTAGTTTAAATCTACTCAATTCAGCTGACTACGATGAGTTATCACTGTGACTTATTTTCGCTTTCTTGTGAATACACAAATTCATTCCGTTAGTTTTTAGCGCTAGCAGACGCCAATCGGTTTGAGAGCAGTTTTAATGTATTCAGCGTCTAAAATGTAGTGAAAATCCATTTTTCAAAAAACGCCTTCCCCCTTCCCAATTTGATGAGATCGGGCTGTAAAGTTTCAAGCCCAACTAGAACAGCAAACGGGTAAATTTCAGATTTTTAGAAAATTATCTACTACCAGGAACGGACAGGACGGAGGAAGCCGTGCGGACATTTCACCTCCATTGATGTAGAATAATATGAATCATGAAACGTCCAGAAAAAAGTTAGGGGTAAATAGGAGCTGGTCGACCCCTCCATGACCTAGGGCATGATTACACATGATTTAATTGTTCAAAGAGTAATTATCCAAAAACAAAACATCTATGATGGAAGAAATTCTTCACGATTTTATGTATCTAAAATTTATGCAAATGATAAAGTATATCTAGGAGGGGACTCGTAATCTTCTGTTACCTTTTTATGAATGCCAATTAAGGAACACAGAAATATGACTCAACTTGTTTTTTAACTGGTAAAGGTAGTTTGATTTGATCAACATCAGCTGTTACGCCACAAGTTATTCTAACTAATGAATTTTGGAATTTGATGAGGAAACCGTGGCTCTTGCACTCTACATGAGCAGAGGCTGGCCAAATTTTATAAAAGAGGGTAAGGGGTACATAATAAGTAATAAATTCAGCCCCTCGACAGCTGCCAGGTTATTGAGAGGAGGAATGGAGGGACCGGCACAAAGAAGAAAAAAATTACTCTCCTCACCCGGGGAGGTATTAATTGATCATTACGTAGAATTCGTATTTGTTGTTTCCTCGACTGAACATATTAAATAAATAACGAGGATGTGATGAGTTCTGAAGACAAAGGAGCAGCAGGGCTATTTCAAACTCGTAATCGTTTCAACCAGGATCGGCGGAGCCGCTGATGTATTTTTATGATTCTGAATCAATATAAGTTGGAACTCATAAGCCTATGTTCGCTCGTCGGAGGTGCATTCAGTTGGAATTTTTCTTTAACACGAGCGTATCCCGTGTTCTGCACATGGTATTAATGAAACACCCCATATCGGAAGTATGGTCAGGCTTATGCCAAGGCAGAGGTGATGTTGAAGTTCCGTTTATGAACCAACAGATAATGTTATTCATTTCGCCAAGTTTTCGTTTTCTTTCGTTTTTGTTTTCTAATTCTCCACTACATCCTGAAGGTGATTTGTGAATCTATCAGGATCCTGGAGTCTGCATAATAATTTTAAAGGGGTATAACTTTTCGAATGGTGGAAAAACACGGAAAAGCTTACTATGCGGAAAAGTTATTTACCCTCTCACCAAAAAAGGCAGGCAAAAAAACAAACACAACGACCCTCAGCACAAGTAGGGGCGGTTTCCTCGAACAGAGCAACCAAAGACCTGTTTACACGGTTAATGGTGAAGGGGGGGGGGGGGGAGTGGAAAGAAGAGAACGGAGTGGTCGTGTTATGCATATTTCACCGAAAGAGCCACCGCAACAATTGCTCCATGTGCACTGAATCCCTTCTAGCCCGTTCCCTATATAAAATTATCGATCTCGAGAGCCTTTGCGCTCAGAGACTACGGAAATTACATAAGATAAATGGAGGCGGGAGAATGTACGGAATAAAACCGCTTTCCGGATATCGACACCGGGTTTGATTTGTGAGGGTGAAAGATAACCGGAAATATTTTGGGACTTCCCCACCCAACCCCTCATCAGCCGAGGTATTTTGTCCCATCGCACAACCTGCACTCTACGCGGCCTCTCCGGATTATCCCTTCCGTTCCTTCGATCCAACCGCTCTCTCTTTCTGTCGGCTAAGGGAGAAAATCAATCGGAATGGGGACCCTAAGCTACCAGCTTTGGACAGCACGAACTCGAACGAGTTCTGTTTTATTTCTCTTTCCTCCCAAACAAGTCGAGTGGTTCGAACCGGCGATGGAAGTTAAACCCTCGACATCAAGTCTTTCGAGAGCCCGCATGAAAACAACGGCTCCCTCGTTGCAGACGTATGAACGACATTTGTAAAGGAAAAGGGATTAGTGCCCTTTCGTAACAACCCTCACCAAAACCACACCCTTCAGTTATTAGGGAATTAGGGAAATATAATTAGGGATCGTACGGTCCCTTCATCGTGAACGCAGCTCTTGGGTATGGAAACCTGTTGCTAAGGCAGGAATGTCTAGAGGATATATACCACATATATGGTCTCAGATCAAAGCAATCAGCTGAGTGAGCTCAGGTGTTCATTCCTACCAACATTTCTAAAAGACCGACATTATACATGTTGGTGGGGGGAGGCGGGTGAATTATGAAAACGACCCGAGACATATTTCATCACCGTAAGGCGAGGTCACATTTTCGGCAGAAAATTTTCTCCACTAACGGTATGTCTGCCACAGTATGCTATACCTACTCATGTTGATGAAATTGAAGTAAATTATTTTATCAACTTGAAAGCTTGAACTTCGGAATATCGGATATATAAGGTTTGGCAAGCGAGCATTACGAAATTATAAATAAATTAGTATGTTCACCTACGCATAAAAACGGTCATCACTTACGGGGGGTACCACTTATTTATATAAGTGATTGCCTCAAGTGGTTATATATTCTTTTTTTAGTAGCTCACAACAAAAGTAGACAAGTATCGGCTTTACACTGAAATATACTTGTTTGCGTGAGTCATGCTCTTATAAGCGTCAAGAAAGCAACACTTTTGCCGCATATGCGAAAATATACCGAGACACCAAGAATCCCATGAATACCTTTGTACCAAATTTCATTACCAGTCATACAGAGTGTCCCACAAATTGTGCCCCCCCCCCCTTCACCACTAAAATCGTCCATATCGGAGTAAACAAAACACAATTGTTTTTGGATCTCAATATTTTGCCGCAAGAATCTCAAATATCATATTTGTGCGCCACCTACGCAGCTGCGCAACGGTCACTAACTTGCTTACTCGGGGGGGAACCCCAATTTTTTATTATGGATTCTGAATTTACTCAAAATTTCATGAGAATTTGTTTCTTCGACCAATTTTTTCCATTACGCGCAACCGGTTCAGCGAGCACGCAATGTTGCGCAACCCCGAAATTGTCAAAATCCACTAGTTGAAAGATGTAGAACTATAAAGTGTGGTATATAAATTTTCATTGTTTTTTAACGCTAATTCACGTGATGCTATCCGTTTCTTGATTCGACTACATTTCGCTGAATAATTACCAAAATGGGTTTATTCGGCGTCCATTTTTGGTTGGTTATTTTATTTTAGGCACCTGCTTTCAGATTTTTATGGGGTACAGAGTCCGGTTTAGAAAAAGAAAAAAAAAATGTATATTAAAAAAGATGAATGAACACATTTTGGTCATTATTCCGCGAAAATTGAGTCGAAAGAAGAAACGGATAGCATCACATGAATCACATGAAAATGCATGTGTCGCACTTCATAATCCACCATTGTCAAATGGTATATTTTGACAATTTTGGGGTTGCGCAACTTTGCGTGCTCGCCGAACCGGTTGCGCGCAGTCAAAAAAATTGGTTGAGGGAAAAATTTTCTATGATTTTATGATTCAATCAATGGAATTTATGAGTTATTGATGAAGTAGTGGGGTCTCAATCTTGTGTTTCAACAACAGCAGTGTCTCTATGAAGACTTACAGATAATGAACTGAGGATGCAAATGTACATCGTGGTCACGGCATTTCTTTCTTTCCCTTTGACATTTACCATGCCCATGGTACATTTCGGGGCCTGCTGACTTAGGAAAATGAGGTGTTGAACATTTAATTATCAACAGGATGGCAGAGGAATCCAGTGAAGGGTAACTACTCGCTACCAATCAATTGCTACTCAGCAGTTCCAAATAGAAGCCTCCGCTTTGTAATCGGTTTCATTTCCGATTGGAAGTTCAGCGCTGAGTGCAGATGATTGGATTGCCTCAATGGTAGCGGACTGAAACGGATCAAACCGATTAACACAGGATTGGTTAAGGATTTTCCGTCACCTCTTGAATCTCCTTAGAAACGCTCAGTTCGCAACATCATCAGGGTAATCGTGACAATGGTTTCGTCCTATTGCTCGAAATATGAATTTACCTACTGTAGAGAGATCAAAAATAAGCATTGCCCCACGAACGAGATCCACCAAGAATAATAATCCACTACGGAATACCTTGTAGCGTTTGTTGCCTCTTTTTGGCGCATTCGACACTGCATTTGAGTTCACATCTAGGAATCGAAAAAGAAATAATTAACGCGTGTAAATCATCATTGTTTTGATCGAATCGAGTTGTACTTACAGAAGAGAGAAAATCAAAACCATGATTTTTTTTTTCAATGTTCTGTAGGCTGCCAAAATCAAAATTTTGAGGTTTTTGTAATAAGGCAACAAACTTAAGAAGACATTGCTGTCAACAGAACAAGTTCAAAAGTTAGCGAAATACAGCGAAAGGGTGTAAGCCTTTTCATTATTTTAATGAATACACGAGTCATGAAGTCTTTCTGCGAGCGAATGTGTTCGCGTGAATGATTGAGTTTTCTAGCCCTTTTTACCCGTAATTTCTGGGTTCTACTCAAACGGGGTGACCCTATCGCCAGTGACATTCCCATGAAACTCTCTGCTATTAAGCATCCTTCTGAAGGTTACCAAGAGTTAGTGGCTGGGGGGGGGGGGGGGGTCGAGCACCAAATAATTCCAGCGGAACGCGACGAGATATCTAAGCCACATTTACTTTAAAGCCCCCCGTCATCACTCCCACGACAAACGCACTTGACTCTGAACATCATGTCGCTGCCACGGCAACAGTTCTTGGTAACTTCAACAATAATGATAATAATGTAATAATGTCCACTGAAAAGATAGCCATCGACTCGGCACAGTGCCGACCCCTCCTTCAAGACTCAGCGGTCTTGCAGGTTGGTCAGAGGGTGAAAGCCATTCCATATAAGTAGAGTGGTCAGCTTCATTCTTTCCCTTACGACCAATTTACAAGGGTTCATTTTCGTCGAAGATGAGAAGAAAACACCCGGGAGAAGAGGCCAGTAGGCAAGAGGTATGCTGTGGTCGTATCTGCTGTCGGTTCAAGCAAAAATGAGTGGTAAAACATAGGTTGATTATTCAAGGAATAACCAACCAAAAATCATAACACAAACTTCATTAAAGCGGCCCATAGACGGTCAATATTATTGTGCAATATTCCGGGTTGTGCAATTTAACTGAGCGTGTGTAGACGATATTGAAAGGTTGCACAATATATTGTGTGATTGATGAAAAGTTGAAAATATATTGTACAACCTGAAAAATATTGCGTCGTCTGTTGGCAGTATTGCGCAATATACCGTCAGTTGGTCTCAAGCAGCGGTCGTTTCAACAAGTCGTCTCATTATAGGCCTTATCATGGGTGACAAGAAAGCGGAAAAACAATTTATTTGTGAATTTATAGAAGTGTATCGTGGTCTTCCGGCTCTGTGGGATGTCAAGTCCAAAGACTATAGTAATCGGGCGAAAAAGGGGGAGCAGTACGACGTGCTAGTAGAAAAATACCGAGAAAACACCCGGACGCTGAGAAACAGGAAGTGGTCAAGAAAATTAATTCTCTGCCTTCAAACTTCCGGAAAGAGTTAAACGGATTCGAGATGCAGAGAAAACTGGTGCAGGGACGAATGTTTGCACAATGTGGTTGTACGTCTGTGCTCGCAATTGCGCAATATATTGCACAACCTTCAATGTCTACTCTACACAGTACAATATTTTGCACCAACCAAAATATTGTACAATACTATTGACCGTCTAGGGGCTGCCGTCAATATATTGTGCAACCCACATTGCACAATAATATTGAGCGTCTAGGGACCGCTTTATGAAAACGTCAGCCGATCAATGGAAACAACCATCAGATGGTTGTTATAATAAATTATATTATTCAATTTAATTGGTTTGATCAATGCCTATTGCTATAATCGTCTTTTTCGGAGTATTTCTTATTACATGCTGTCATATATTTCTGAGTGTAACTCAGACAACAACCAACGCGTTAGTTTATACGATCAAAATCGGAAAAAAGAAAAACAACTAAAATTAAATTGTGGCTAGTTAATAGGTTATTCTGGCTCTTCATTCAACAGTTTGTTCAAAATTGGCAAAAAACACATCTCATCGTAAGCATTTAACAACTCCCACATTTCGGAAACGCTCATATTGTGTGAAACCTGCACTTAATATCCCACCATCCATCAATTAACATTACTAAGACCGACAGGGCGACTAGACTGAGATTTGTTCATTACCGGATATTACCAAATATGATTACTTAGCTAGGAATAATTCCGTCCCAGATGTTTCAATGATTAAAAGCAATTCATTCATAATTCCGTGGGGGACCTACTGTAATTGAATTTTGCTGAATAATGGTAATGTATTGTAATGTATGGTAGTGTAGTGTAATGGTACGGAAAATGACCTGTAAAACGAATTAGGTTCTAAGTCCATCCTGTCGATTTCCAAAGAACGGGCTTAGCTCTACACATTTTGGGTGGGATTTTATTCCAATGAATCACTAGTTCTATAATAGTACGAAAAAATTGACCCGAGGTGGTTTCTAGACGATTTGACCTAGGATTTGTTTATAATTTGGTTGAATCAATAGATTGTGCTTATTAATTATTTCAGACCTTTTCGTGTGCAGGCGAGTTCTATCAAGTACACGAAACCCCCTCTTCCCCCATACATTCAAATCCAACGCCTTTGATTGTTTCTACAACAAAGTTCACCGTGTACATTTTCTAAAAGTACAACAATTTCCCTACAGAAAAAAATATGATTTCATGGTTTTGAATTATTTTCTTTGTTTCAAATCGGTTTCTTGATCCAGGAAGAGCTGACAAAATTAAGATATGCTAGCATGTGACCACGGGCATCACAAAGAAACCTTACGAGGGTGTTCTCTCCTGATGTATCAGCACCGTGGTTAGGATTCTCAACTTCGTCAAATGAGGCGCATTGTACACGATTATTTATATGTTTAAAGAAGCTTCCAGCAAGCATATTTTAATTTTACACAAATATAGACGATGCGATTGGTCTCCAAACACAAGAAATCGTGAAAGCACTTGATTCGGGAAAGAAAGTTGTTGGAATCTGTGTATATACTTTTTTTTTTTTTTAATAAAATGCGATTTAAAAAGGATTAATACCACTTAAAAAGAGACAAATTTGAGGTTTCTACGGAGGAAACTCTCATAGATTCAATTCTACATACATGCGGCATGAGTACACAAGTAACCGAAGCACACTCACATTAAGCCGGCGAGCGTGCATAGCCTGCATCCTGAGACACAGTGCTGGTTTCTTGCCGTGGGGAACACACATCCGGAGAGCTGGCACGCTCTCGTTCTTATTCAGCGAAGCTGGGCTCGTCAACAACGCAAAAGCATGCCTGAATCAAAGCAAGCAACTATGGCAACTATAGCTTCTACACACAGAAAAGCAGCGACAATTATTCATCGATAGTACAACAATTTCCAACGGATAACAGTACACAGCCTCTAAAAAGCATATTGTATCAATCAAAATTAAAAGTAAAAATAACTTGCAAGTAAGGCCAGTTGAAGCATAAACTATAATAATTATGTACCCACGCAGACGCCCTTATAACTATGCCCACATGACGTTTATAAAAATCAAGGGAAAAAGATTTTGCAAATAAAAAAAAAATCAATTAAAATTGAAAAAGAAGCGAAGCAAATAGATCGAGCTCATGGCCCCACCGTTAGTCCCTACCAGCGCCTGATAAATAGTTGTACGAGTTAAAAGCAGTTACAATTATACTTCCACATTTACAGACATTCTTTCAACAGCTCCCTTTTATAAAAACGATACCTGATGCGTATTGAGTCAAACATAGTTGTGTAGTTGCATTCTGCGGAGACGTGCTGAGATTGAAAGCCTACGCTGTAGGCTCGTAGAGCAATTTCATGAATTGTGTAAATCTTGTGAATGGTGCGAGGTTGCGGAAAAGATTTAGTCGCATATTGACTGTCGGTAAGCAATAAAGAGAAAAACCTCCAACCGATTAGCACGATAAGTACGGCAGCGACCGAGGGAAAAACTTGAGGATCAAATTAAAATTTAGTCCGAATGTTTTGACTTGGAAGAAATTTCGTAAATAAAAACAAAAAGGCGAGGGACGAGAACGAAAAACCAGGTACGCAAACCCGCGAGGCTATGTTATCAGCTGTGTGGCAAAAGGGGTTGCAAGAAAGTTGGCCGGGGTCATAGGCGGTGGTGGGGGGCTTCAGCCGTGCAATCTCATTGGATGGGAGCCAAGCAATCAATCTCATTGGCCCTACGACTAGGTTCACCCCCGCGGGATCAATTTTTGGCGGGTTCATTCACTTGTTCACCTCCCCCAAGTTCACCCGCTATGGTCCCCCACTGAGAAACTGGGAAGAAATAATTGAGTGATGACGTGATGTTTACTAAACGTCTGACGAATAAAAAATAGGCGCCGTCACCTAGGAAAAGATTGGTTCTAGATACACATAAAAATCCTTTTCACTAGTATATAAATAACGTTCTGGAGAGGGAAGTTTTTATTTGAATATGAAAAATGTTAGGCGAGAATACGGTGTTTTACCATCACTGTTAATCTCATGGGAACGTTACAAACAGTTATTAGATACCAAGTCTTCAATAGGTAGATCATTAATACGTGCATTAGACGTAGAGACAGCATCAAACGAGTGAAATGAGAATATGATAAAAGTATCATAGAGCCAAGTGGGTACTACAATATTGGTTCAGGCAGCTTTAGGTACCCACTTATTCTGGTTTAGTGATAATTTACGAAACCCATTAGATCTGGCAAGGTGTGCAGGGATTTCGTCTGCTTTCGGGAAGGAAGAAGCGCTTGACAGTTGGAGATTAACAAATCCTTATATTCGTAAGTCCATAGCATTTTTCAACAAGCCAATTTTTAATTACTGTTATAATTTTCCACAGGTCAGATGTTTCAGACCGACTGCTGCAGCGAATCATGGAGACTCTGCCACTGTAGAGTATTTGTAATGTAGTCACTTAGGGGAAAAAACCTTCAAGAAGTGGCTCGAATCAAGGAGGCCGTTTTGGATCATTATCATTACCTATTAATAAACTAAAATTACAGAAACGTTACTTACGGACTTTCATCTGGGCCCCTAGTTATTTCTAATTCATATTCAGCCCGACCGCCGAGAACAAGGGGTACGGGAGAAGGTAAGTATTTTGAAAACGAATTTTCAATATAGTGACCGGGCTTTCGGGGTTTAATATTCGGCGCTGAATCCCAGCACTTTTTTCTCCTCCCAGACCCTACCATTGAAACCAGAAGGATCGAGCTAAGAAAGCTCTCAACGGGTCAAGGTTTCAAAGCATGAAAACGAAGATAGAGCCAGGATACACGAGCAAGACATGAACCGTGGGAGAGCTGACACCCGTAATATTTAGGCGTGCGTGATGGAAATAACCGACGATCATTTTTTTAAGAGGAGGTCGCAAAATATGGGATATAATTTTCCTCTGAATTATGGAAGCTGAATCGATTGAGATGGGTATCGAACCGATTGTGGTAGGTGTCAGTAGGTGAAGATGGGCTATTACAGATTTCGAGTACCTGGGCGTGTGGAGTATGATTTTACACTAGATTTTGGAAGCTAAATAGATTGAGATGAACACGGAAGCAATTGCTGCATGAGTGGGCCAATGCGGGTATTTTGAATTTCATAATCTCTTTTAAAAAATCGTTAAACTTTTCTCTCTCAATATTCGTTGAGGTATCAACGATGGAAACAGATGGAAACATAGAATGATAATTCGCTCTCTCGGGAGGTGAGCAAGGTTGACTTTGAATTATGAACTATAGCGGAATAAGAGTGTCGATCGCAGCGTTTTCAGTAGTTATCAAGTACCCTTTTGAGTTGCTTATTTTTTAAAAATTATGTAATAATGCATGTAATATGCAATGAAATAAATGAATTACTCCACCTATAACTTCCTATAACCTCATTTCATAGTTAATTTGAAACCTCTGGTGACATCGATACAAGATAATACCGAAATGCAACTTTCTCTGACGGGGAAGACAATGCATCACAGTCGTTCGAGCTCCCCACAAAGTACGAAAAGATAACATGTTTTTGAATAGACCTTGAGGCAATTTGAACGATGTTCCCCATATCTAGAACCTTGACACCCCCCCCCCCTCCCCGTTATTCAATCAAAGTCTAAGCGCTAAGCACAAGGGGGAGTCAGTGGACCGACGGTTCCCAAAGTGGGGATAGACTCGCGGATAATCAAAATGGTGGAAAACCTGATAAAGCCCTAGGGGCCCTTTAGATCACCTACCCGGTGCGAATGGGTCAAGAGCCGCAGAGTTAAGAAGAAAAATTAGACAGGAATTACGCGGTATTGATCACCCCTCCCCTGCACCCCTTTCCCTTCACGCGCACGGATTAGTTCCAGGAAGTTGTCGACCGGTTCCGCGAGATGTCTCTGTCGGACGTCACCCGTCACCTCTTCCCCTTCAACCTCTTGACGCAAGCTGCTGGCGCGTATGACTCTGAAGACCCAGTGACCTGGATACATCGCTCCTACACCAATACGTCTCAGGATATCACTGACCTACTTCCACGACGGGTGTGAGGTCTCAACTTGAAAAAGTCGGCTAACCTTATTATCACCTTGTCATTGGCATTGGCGAAGCCTCAGTTATGACTGAGCGTAACAAGGGAGGCGGCAACCAGCGTTTGTGCCTTCATAATGTGTATTTATCTACAGCTCCCTTAGCACAGGTAAACTTCTGAACTTCCATAGAAAATACAATTAGAACAATAATGCCACGTAATCTAATTGTTCGTCACACAAACAGCTACTGATCACCCGCTTAGTTTCAAGTTATTTCCTGACCATGAAACCCTGACCAAACTGACCATGAAAAAAATCGTCTTCTTTTGACGTCATTCAAACAGCGTCTGAGACGTTCATAAGCCCATCGATTTATACTGCCACAATATCATCATCATTTTGAAAATCTCTGATCTGAATGTACAGGAGCAGTCTAGGAAGATTAAAACATCTAGAACGGACTTCGGCATTAGAAACTGTCGACTTGTGCCTGATTGAAAATCAGTAGAGCATCGCGTAGGGTTTATGTTCCCTTTTAAATTCTAAGATGAAATTACCTCCACAAGTCACATGTATGCTTTCGCAAGTTATTTCTACCATCATGTACAACAACAAAAACCATAGGATCTAAATTATCATAAATGATAATTTAGAGTAGTTTAGAAAAGAAATCCGCAACCAACGACGTAAAATCCTCGAAGCTGTCGGCTAAATTGGAGGAACGACATCGGGTTTATCTAGCATGTTTCATACTTAAAACCTCGATTGGCGGGAGCTACCATAGCGAAACAAGTGATTAGGTTTATTCGGTGCTTGGATTCGACGCAATTTCAGCGGAATCTTGTATTGATCTGCGGCAAAGGTGATTTTTTCGCTTATTTGCTTTTTCTTAGAACCGTGTAGATGGTATTAAGAGCAAACCAACATCCCTGGCTCGTTTTAAAACAAGGAAACTACTAGAAAATGTGCTTTCAGGGGAAAAGGTATTCGGGACGTAGATTTTGTATTGAGAACTACTTTCTGGTAGCAGGAAAGGACCACGGTTCACATTTACCAGCGTTCGAAGATAAGTAGATCGATCAATATTAGTTCAAGAGGTTACATGTTTTCTCTCTCTCTTTTTTCTTTAGAAATGAGGCGATAAAGAAGACCTTCATTCCTGCCATGAGCGAAAAAGAAAATTTCTTACGATGCCTTCTGAGTGTTGCCCGCAGAGCCGGTGAAATAGCAAAAGTTTGCCGAGAAGATGGGCATCTTCTATCATTGCTCGTCGAAGAAAAAAAAGAATCCGAAAAGAATCCAAGATTCCTCCATGACTTCAAAACACTTGCAGACGTTCTGGTACAGGAAGTCATCAAGTATCATTTGTGCAACAAGGTAATATTATATTAGCACCTCCAACTAGTAACGTATAAAAAGAGGGAAAAACGCCATTGCCAAGAATCGGACGATAATACCTGAAAAGGTGGTTTCAGTCCGAGTTGGTGATGGTAGGTGTACATTGCCACCAAACGTGTGTTAGATCACTGAATAAACAAAGAAAATCGAATGGGCCAGCTTTTTGTACTCTACAAACAATAATAGCCGTTACTTAGTTAGACAGGACCTGTTATGATGAACCTGATTGACCCATCTGACTCACCAAGCAATTTTGTTTACTCAAACTTAACAAGTCCACTTAGCTGTGATACTTGTACCCGAATAAAATGACTCTTTTTTTAGTTTCCGCAGTTGGAGGGACATGTTTACGGAGAAGAGAGCAACGAATTTTCCAACGGGGAGGTATCGGTGAAAGTGGAGATCCAGGAAAATGAAAATGACACAGCCGCACTACTAAATCAAGTTTTGAATGATGAAGACGCGGCTGCCACACTGTCGAAAGTAATTCATGCGAGTGACGACTATGTTGAGGACAATATAGATCATTTGGACATGACTCAAGTTCCTGAAGAACTGGGATTGTGGATTGATCCAATAGGTGAGAGATTGGCGTTTATATACGCACAGTAGACCAGTAATAAAATTTGGGAACCTAAGCAAGACATGTGACAACTGCCGATGGATTTTGGAGAACAGTTCAAATTACCCCAAATCTCTGTCAGATATTAAACGTACATAAAACAAAAGTCAATTTGGGGATGTACCAAATTTCAAAGAAATTTCGATGAGCTTCTACAAACGATCGCACTCCAAAATGTAGATTTTTTTTTTACAAATCTTGGATCAAGTATGGGAATTGTCTGGACCGTCGAAGAACATTAAGACGATCTGCACAACTATTACCTCTAATAATCTGAACAGTGACTTGTGACAAGAAGTACTATTGAAGATTTCTTCTTTCCCTCTCAGATTCCACCAGTGAATACATTCAAGGGCGAACAGGCGGAGAAGACGCTTTGGTCAAAACTGGATTACCCTGTGTCACAGTGTTGATAGGGGTATTTGATAGGACCAGTGGCTCACCAATTGTTGGAGTCGTTAATCAACCATTCTCTCGAAGAGAAGACAACGCGTAAGTGATCGAAGTATCCTAGTTCAAAATTCGGAATTTTAGCTATTCCATGCCTTTGCAACAAGAAACAAATGCCCGGCTGAATAAAAGAAGTCAATGAGAGCAATTCAGATTGTTGTGACTCGACTTCTGACTACTTGACATCTTGATGCACATTAAAGTCATAAAGAGACAACTATAAAACTCGTCATCTTCGACTTGACACAGGTCAGCAGGCTCTCAATTGGTCCCAATCAAGTCAAGTAATCCAATAGTCCAGAAAATTTTTCCCAAGAGCGCCAGTGGGCTTGAACACATCGCTGCATCTCCTATAAAAAGTAAACAGGTAAAATTCATCCTGTTTCGGAGAGGTGTAACAATATGTGCAACCTTAAGGCAATGAGCCACTTCACCATAGACCAATTTCATTTCCGAAGTTTAGAGCCATAAAGAAATCTAAAACATCAATAACTAATTAACTAAGGAGAGGGGGGGGGGGGGTTGAAGAACATATTGGTTATTTCAGAAACACTGGTTATCTTTCAAATGCATCAATATAGTAATAAAAGTCCAATTGGGATTGATAGAAGCGAGTGACAAAAGTGATTGGTCAGACCGGATATGTTCAGATTACCTCAAAGGTTTACCTAATATTACATGCCTAATCGTATTTCTAATTTATGTCATACTACCATGCGTTTTGAAGATTCATAGACATGAATTCACGAACAATTCAACAGGTGGATGAGTCAATACTTCTACGGGGTCGACCTTCAACATACTAAGCTCGTGAAACCTCTATACCCTCTGACTACAACAACAAAGGTATTGCATTCTCCATACTGAAACTAATTTTCACTTTTCCTCACATCTAATTTGATTTTCGGGTTTATAATATAACGAATAATACATAAATAATCCAATGTTCTAGCTAGTGGCAGTCAGTGGTTCAGAAGATGACGATATTAGGGAGGCGTTGAATAACAGTGGTTACACCCCCATCGAATTGGCAGGAGCCGGTTATAAACTGCTCAAGATTATCACTGGAGAAGTGCACGCATACGTTTTGAGCAAGTCCACGACATTCTTATGGGACACATGCGCTTGTCACGCAATTTTGAAATCATTAAACGGCGGTATAATCGATTTCACAACATTAGAGCCCATTCGGTACAAAGCGGGCTACGGGGTTAAGGAATGTGGCAATAATGGTGGTATTATTGCTTATAGGAATGAAGAAATAAAAAATGATTTGATCCGAATACTAAATCTAGTCAGCCATTGAAGAAAGGTATAACTTAACTATTCATTTGAGTTTCAGAGCGACAACATCGCTTCTATAGGACTGGAACCCCATGACCAACCTAGGGCGTGCCGTACCTGTTGCTTACCAGACGAGAACGAAACAGCTCATCAGTCTACCAACAACTCTCTCTCCCCTTCTGTTTACATGTGGCGAGGTTTGGTCATTAGTGTCTAAGCCTCGCTAGATGTAAATACAAATCGCTGGTCAATCAATCAATCTCTCTCTACAGATAGCAATTTCATTCCTTTCAGGAAAGGTTTGTTACCCAGACAGAAGGTCATGTGAGTCAGGTCACCTAATAAGGTAATAACCAAAGGCATCAACGTATTCTTAATTTATTGTAAAAGACCCAAATTTACTCTGCGCAGACAGGCTGGCCCAATCTGCATGAAGGCAAAGCTTCCTATTGGAGCAATTTCATCTCTCTGAAACTCTCTATCAGTTCCAAACAATTATTGAAGAAAAATCTTCCTCATATGCCAACGTTATCACCAATGAAAGCCTCATTATCACTAAAGTGCCGACTAGTCGGTCAGGAAACTGCACTGTTCCTAAGGAATGCCTTTCATACTAATTGTCATCCTTTCTTACTGCATATGTGCGGAAGAATATTCGTAATTAGAACGTAGATATTGATGAGTATATCGTGATTTTATCATGTATCTCTTGTCCCTTGTTATATTTATTAGTAACGAGTCTCTCTCGCAGCGGCCGCATTAGGAAAACATAACAATGAGTGATTTACGATCAGCGTTAATTGTTCCTCGGCTGTAGAGCAACTAAGAAGAGTCGTAGAAGATAGCTCCCCGAAATAAATTCTGCAATAAAATAGAATGCCAAATAGCATGCATTGCTCGCAATTTGCTTCGAATAAAAATCGCTTTAATATTTAAAGAGTGTGGACAATACAGTAGCTACGTAATTAGTTCAAAAGTAAGTAATGGACTGTAGTCAATAGAAATCGCTTTAAAAATACTATTAACTCATTACCAGAGTTTGTTCTGCATGACATTCATGTCCATGATTCCAAATTTCGTGATAAAGAACAGAATAAGGTAAGATGGAAAGTGTCCACGGTGTGATGTAAAAATTCTAGTACGTGATTAAAAAACAAGATAAATTAATAAAAGATTTTCAATCAAAACTTCGAATTATTCTCGAACTGCCCACGAGTGTCACTACCTCAATTTACACATATTGATGCGACTAGTCAACAATGATACAAGGAGCGGCAGCGAAATTTCCTCTTTTCAAATCTTAATAAAAATAAATTGTACGTGTCAGAAAATTTTTATTTTTTAATATGATGTAGGTACAAACATGAAGTTTTGTTTTACTTGGTTTTGAAGATCAAATCAGTTAGGCGACGTTTTCCATTCTCTACACACTGGGTGAAGTAGTCGCATTATTATAATTACTTAGAGACGACTTGGAATGGCCGGCCCGATCCCCAATTTGGCTCCTTGTGATATTATTTTCTTGTTTGTTCTTGTTTTTTTCTTGTTCTCCCGTACTTATGTTAACTGACCAGGGACCCCTACAAGATTTGAAGAACAACATCCAGGAAAAAATTGCCAACATATCGCCTGCTAAGCTAGTAAGAATTACGACAAACGCCAGAAATCGGTTCACCCAGAGTATAGAGCATGGGGGACGTCACCTAACTGATTTGATATTCATAACCAATTGAAACAAAACTTTACGTTTGCATCTACATTATATTAAAAAATATAAATTTACTGATCCGTACAATGTGTTTTATTGAGATTTGAAAAAGGAAGTTAGGCTGCCGCACCCTGTATTTATCTTGGCATCTGAGCACCTTCATACGAGTGCCAATAACTGATTGTGACAAGCACGACCTTTCAAAACGTTCAGACCAATGTGTTGGGTTTGGAATATTTTTTTTTTTTTAACCTCGCCCTTATTAATGAAATCCTTTGGCTTCCGGATTGGACTTAGGTAAAACGAAACTTCAACTGTCGTTCATTGGAGAGGCGAATAATCAAAGAAGCACTTCAAAAGGCACGTTCAATGTAAACACACAGTGAGCAATAAAGCAATTAATACAACATAATCTGTAACCACTCACCGATAAAAATGTGACAGAGCGGCGAAAGATTGGAACACATTCATGGAGGGCTTGTAGGACTCATTTGTGGACCATTTTTTCTGGGATGACTTTTCGGAAAGTGAGATTGATCCGAACCCCTGGAGCATTTTTCCTTTGCGGGAGAGAATGGTACCAGAAGTCGTTGGTTGGTGGTTTCATATGAAGGAGACTACCATGTCCCAGAGCTATCTTGATGGGATCGACTCGTCTCTTTCTAAACTTGGTGTCTTTGTGGCGAAAGACGAAATCTCGCACTTGTCCTAAAGAGATGGACACGATTCCAGCTTCTGGGTCCAGCTCTCTTTCGTCATCTCTGTGTTCTCCCATATGATCCTGTCCGCTCCTATATCTTCATCAGAATAAGAGATAAAACTGGTGGTGAGTACAGCATGAGAGGCACTGGAACCCCTAGAGCTCAAGACGTGATGCCGACTTCAACATGTCTTAAAATTAATTTTAAATTAAAATGTCATTTATAGGTACCATACCTATTAACTAATACAAAATTGTATTCATAGCCCATAGCAGCACTGATTTCAGTTCGGAGATCATCTAGAGCAGGCGGCCACGGAAGAGCTGGGACGGAAAGACTTGAGAATCTGTACACCATACCTGAGTCCCCAAAAGCCACCTGGAAAATAATAGCAAAAAGGGTTCAAAGACGGGCAGAATATTAATTTTGTTCTTGGTACCTATGGTCGAAACTCACATTTACACACAAGCGGATCTACCTGTTGACGAGGAATATCCCTCCATTTTCCAAAAATCTTCACTTTTGCCAAATCACCAGTAAAGTACTCTAGTTTCCGTTCCAGTTCATCAAACAATTTGTCGGCGCGCTTTTTGGGAAGAAATCTCGGTTCATACCACACGTCGAGGTCTTGAGCTTTGATCGCCCTCCCTTCAACTCCAACTGACATGATCTGGAAGGGTGCACATTTGGTATGATGGCTAGATACTTTGTATGAGCTGGTGAGGAGGGTTGTCACTTGAAGGTTTACAATATAATTCATTAGTGGGCAGTTGAGTCCGAAGGCCCAAGGAACACATCATCTACGAATCTCATAGTTAACGGGGCAATATAATAAATACCAGATGAACAGTACAAACTGTAATAGTAACACAATTCGAGCCGAAATAGTCTTTTTGATAAATTGAAAAGTTCAGAACACACTCGGGTTCTTCAGGTAGTTCTAGATATCATAAATATCATTAAATTGACCCAAGCAAGAGGCTGCCGTCCTTCGAAACTAAACAACAAAGTCGCTCAGAGTACAATAAAATATATAAGGTATACAATTACTGACCAGTAGACCCTCCTCGTAGTATGTACGCACCTAGATTATGTTCAGATGCAGCCAGCAATTCAATGTAGCTGTGGTTTACAAATCAGCATTCAACATGAGTTGAAGCTAAAGACAGGGCCACGAGAAGTAATTTTTTTTTTCGAAAGTGGTGGTTTGGAAGTGGTGTTTTTTTTGTGGTGGTATGTTAATACATATTTCAATATTATTTTGAAGCTTGCTGTCACCACAACATTTCACCGGTACTTCTTCTTCCTTCGGGGTGGTTGCGGTATGGTTTTACTTGTATCTAGGAGGTACGGAAGTAGGTAGTCACTGTTGAAATGACATATTTTTAAAATTTTCTGCAACCTACCTAGTAATAATAGTGAGCACAAAGATATGTTTAGGGTTTCCTATTGGGTTTTCAATTCTGATACTTCCGGCTGTAGGTTCTAGGTAGATCCCTCTGTAGTCATTTTATGAGAACGTTCTTTGATGGTGACGTCATTTTAGGTAGGTTACAGTAGGTTACAAAGAGGTTCCTTGTCGTCCATTTTTCCTTCACATTCACGATTTACGAATTTTCTTCTCGAGCAAAATGATATGAATTTCGGAATGTTTTGAATATTTCATGTCCGTTTAGTATCAAGTGTAGGTAAATTCCACGGTTAATATCATCAGCGCATTACCTATTGTAAGTATTAAGACTTAGACTGGTACTTTTTGAGATAAGGTTGTGTAACAGGAACGTTCGTCGTTATCATCCAAACCATTTTGAGTTGTTACTACCATCAACTGCTTGATCACAAAAAGAAGCGGAGCTATGGTTATGTAGATATTTTCCATCCCCTAACTATGAATGATGATTATGAATCTGTCAGATTCTACCTAGAATGCTGATCATGGGACCAACGGGAGATTGCTAAAGTGCCATGCTTCCACCGCAGCTTGTGGAGGGGGTATTACTGTTCCAGTGTTCAGTCAGTTTAATCTCAAGAATTCCTTTCGATTTGGCCGCCCTAACGTCCCAACCCAGTAAATTAAGATAGAAAATAAGTTCAAAATGACATGCTCGTCCAAACGTGATCATAATCAGTATACTGATGACCTTGACAACCCCCTCATTCAAATAATGCCGTGAGTTGTAGGTACATCATCATGTCCGTTGAGTATCATCAAAGCAGTAGAGTTACCCCACCACAGCAAAATTGCTTCGTTGGTACATCGCATCGAATAGTAACAGGGCATTAACCATTCATCAATCCTTAATTTTTCTTTGTTGTTGATCTTTTTAGATATAAATAGACATGGAAGAATATTCTCGAGAGCCTTGCCCATGGCGGATTGTTGATGACTGCGGCGGAGCCTTCGCTATGGGTGCCATTGGAGGCGGAGTCTTTCAGTCAATAAAAGGATTCAGGAATGCTCCAAGTGGATTCAATCGACGTTTAATGGTGATTACTAATATTATTATTTGATCGTAGATAAATAATCGCTAGAGTTCACCTTTAATTTTCGAAAACACTGATCAACCGTTACCGCGTTCCTGGGGCTCAAAGATCTTGGCTGCCCTCAAAATGTCAAGAATACTATGATCATTATTATGAAAGTATTCGTACGCTATTTGATGATAAAAGTTTCAGAATCCCCAATGATTGAGTACCAGCCAAGGTTTTTATCACCAGCTCTGCCCTATCGTAGGGTCACATTTCTAGTTAACCAGCTTGTGTGATACCCAGGCTGAGTCTTGCCACCTTTTCAAAACTCGCCGTTTCCCTTGAAACGTCTATATTTTTCGAGGTGTTTAGCTATCATTGTCCTATCCTGAAGCTTATAGAGTTTAAAAAAACCCTCATGCGAATTTTCTATTGAGCCCTGTAAATAAATCCCACAACTTGCCTGTACATCACTTATCCCTTCTCTACAGCCAGTATATTGTTTTATGTTTCATACGCCCTTTCCAACCTAGTTTGATCAGTGAAGTCACCGATTTCTACTCGTTTTATCTAAATTTTCCAAGTGGTTGCTCAGGAGTGCTAGCTGATGATGGACTGACTCAATTTGTGAAATGAATCGTCGGTTTCACCAAAATTGTAGGGCGTGCTGTGTCATCGGCAAAGGACTAGTACTGTTCGGGAGATGACCCATATCCAGCAATTTCCAGTATGTATGTCGAAGATGTGTAACGTGTTCGTTATCTTTCTAGGGGAGTATTGCTGCTGTAAAACAACGTTCGCCCATGATTGCCGGAAGCTTTGCCGTATGGGGTGGCATGTTCTCTACTATCGACTGCACGTTAGTTCATTTCCGACAGAAAGAAGACCCTTGGAATTCAATCATCAGTGCCGCCGCCACCGGTGGCATACTTGCTGCTAGGAATGGGCTCCCTGCGATGGCTGGGAGCGCTGTGATCGGAGGCGTTCTACTCGCTCTCATCGAAGGTGTTGGCATTCTCTTCACGCGGATGCAAGCCGATCATTTCCGACCCCCTTCACATTTCGAAGACCCTTCCCAACTTGGACCCTCACAACCTCACATGTAGAAAAGTGACAAATCTAGGACACTGCAATATAGCCTTCATGCATTGACGTACGTTAATTATAATTTTCTGTAAATTATTATTTTGGCAATTTTTTTTGCTTGCCACAAGATGATCAATTCGTCAAAAAAGCTCTTCGTCACATTGAACGTTTTTATTTTGTGATTTTCAAGAAAACGGAGGTTGTGGTCTTGGTTCCCTTTCATCGTGAACTTAGATCACTGTGCTTCTTGTCATACGTACCTACCCTTTCCTTACCCTAGGTAATCTCTGTTATCAATGTTCTCCCTAATTGATAAATAGTCGCTCCATGAAAAGGTTTTGATAGAAGAAAGCCCTGTACATAGCTTAGTAGTGAGTATAGTTCCTCTTTTTCAACTTTTCGGCGTCATCAGTTACCATCTAGCGGTGCGTTATTTCGAAAACGTCGGTTGACTGGGTTTCCTCTTCACGTCGATGATATGTCAAAATTCAACTTTCTGTTTCTACGCCAAAACGTATCTTGAGGCGACACTTCGTGTTGTTACTATCCGAGAGGTATCAACAGCGAATAAACGAAGTATAAGAACAAGACTCAGATTATTATTAACCTTCATCCGCTTTCTTAGCCTATTTGAGAGTACGTTACTACGAATTCTAAAATGTTCTCCAACTTTTCTTTTTGAGATGATTTCTAACTAGGATAAAAATAGCAAAGCAATAAATATATTTATTATACTTATTTCTAGGTTTTACTTTCAGCGTGGGTTACACACAACCCTACGACCTATCAGGTGTGCAACCTTGCAACATTCTGGGTACACACGGACTTCACATTTTTCGAACACTGTCGTTATTGAATGTTTTCAAATATCTGAAAACGGCGTTAGGAATAAGACGCAATTAGTTGTCTTATTTTTCTTCATATATATACTTCTTAAATAAAGCCCTCAATGGAATTGATCAGGTAATCACGATTTTTCTTCTATTTCGAAGATTTTAAAATAAAAGCGCAACAAAAATCACCAAAATGTAGTGCTGAAGCTCGGGGGAAGGTGGAATTACACACAGGGGTCGTGCACAGCTCTTTCGCACTACACGGGTTCACTCGTTGAGAAATTGGTGAGTCCCAAATAGGTGAAAATAACTTAAATCCTGAATTGTGTTGTTGAATGTTTTAAGCATGTTATCCATGATATCTCGTACCTAAATCCAACCGTGTTTTAGTGGCCAGGCTGAGACTATCTTGCCACTAAGTTCACAGTCCCACAAAACTATATAAAGCATTATTAATATTTCAGTGTCGTATTATTTGGTTCCACGCACCGACGGCCTCTTGTGCAGGATGAAGTTTCATGCAAATTGGTTAAATCGGCTAATTATTTCAATGGTGTTCAAGAAGTGTTCATTTTTGACTTCACCACGACGTACTACACAAAGAATGACACATCTTCAGTTTGTTGAAAAAGAGGAAATATTTATTTACCGTTCTGCTCTCACACGAAACGGGATTGAAACATTGTTTGTCCCTGTACTTTCGGCTACGGTGGGAGGCTTCCTTGTTCTATACTTAGATAAGGCGTCTCATTTTAGATCTATTTTCACTGAGCGAGAAGTAGGTCTTCAAAATAGTATGGCAGATAACACTGCGCTGCATCGTTCTACTACACCTAAATATACTGTGTCGGAACTTCGGTTCTTTTTGGCGTTTTACATAGTTTACCACCGTTCTCAACATAACAACGGTCCAGCAGTTTATTGACATTTGTGCTACGTGCGCCGCTCCAACTTCACGTATCCAATTTCACGTTCCACCTGATTCGTTGGTGTGCTGCCAAAAAATAACGCCCTTAAATCTTTCAGAATTTGTGGCTATTTGAAAATCAAACTGGGTGAGTGACCACTGCAACTGCTACATTCCTCGTAGCTGGTAAAATTTCGAATTTCACTAACAATAATGCAATGAAGCCTATTGAAGGAAATACTTTCTAGATAATACAGTACTGGTACTGGTGATATTTCTTATCTCATCCATTCTTGGTTTTTTAAATGCTAATTACGTGTGTTGATGTGTAGGTAGCCAACTCAGCGCTATGGACCAAAGTCCTTTGGTCCCAACAGATGCTCCGCGACCACTGTCTGCAGCAGTCCCACCGGATACAAACGGTGCAGCAAATGATGCTACAATTACCGGTATACGCGGCTTTGGCGTATCACTACCACGTGTTCATACCTGATTAGAATGATAGGTTCTTATAACGCAAATCCTAAATTCCAGAAAAAATCGAGAATGAGGCGTTACCGAGTGGGGGTTTGGAAGAAATAAAGGTAGCACCTGAAACTGCTCCCTCAGAGCAACCGACTGAAGGACTACAGCAAAAGGTGAGCACTTGAAAGAATATGGGGTTTTATACATTTCAAGCGTTCGAAGTGGATATCTCTGCTAGCATTTTTTTGCTTTGGGTGTGATCTTGTAGACGCTGGATAGAGATCTGAACAAATATTAAAATAGTCGCGGAGTTTTTTTAGATTACAGATAGGTACCAGTCTTTAATAAATTATTATAGCCATTAACATCCTTTCCAGTCATCGGTCCCACTTCCAGAACTTCAAGACTTATCCAATGTCGATGTAACAGAGCTTACTACTCAGATATTGGAGATGATAAACCAGGATGACGAAAGTGCCGACGTTACGAAAACGGGCTTGATGAAGAAGAACGTTGAACTCCAAGAATTTATGGTAAAACTTATCGAACTTCTCAGAGATAAAACCAACTTGAGCGGCAACCTCGAAAGACAAAATGAAGCTCTTACTAAACAAGTGAGTGGCATGATAATTATCAATAAGTAGGTTACATTTATTTTCGTGCTGCCCATGTTTGAGTAAAAAATATCTCTGCATCATTCTAGGGCTTTGGGGTTAGACCAGATGCGTTGTTTGTTATATTAGTGAATTCGTTAATAACGGCTACAGTGGTCCAGAATCCTAATAACGAAATCAAAATCCCTGATGACCTCTTCGAACAAAATGAATCCGTGTTCTTGTTTTCCAAATAATATAATGAGGAACTTCAGTTTGGAGGGTGGAAAATGGATTGAAATGGCGTAGTACCTAATGTCGATGTGCGGTTTCAGATTTTTTTCGATCTTCTCTGTCAATTCAGAGAGTAGTTTGGAACGGAAAAATATTCCGAAGGAGTTCTAAAATTGTTGCCCAAAAAAATTGTGTACAAACCTGTAACGTTCTCAGAGCCTGCTAGCACTTATTCTCAGCTGGAATGGGGAAACTAGTTTCTCCTTACCTGAACAACTGTATCCAATGTGTATAATTATGTTTTATTTTCGCAATTTTAACATTTTTTCGTGCTTTTGGAGACTCTGTTTTCAGCTACTGAAAGATACTCCTCATATGATTTTGTTTGAAGTTACACTGAACAATCAATTAGTTGAAACGATAAAATTAGCCAGCACACGACATCTTAACTTCATCGTCATTTTTGTAGAATGGAGGGACATTATGAATAAATGAAGGATAGCTCGAAGGATATTTCGATCACGTTTTCGGGATTCTGTACAACTGAGGGCCGTCAAACTGAATTCCTTCAATTCCATTTCATTTACGTTAGAGTTCCTTCCTGTTTTTGTAAGTAGTTGAAAAAATATGTTTCACATGGTAGTGTTCCATCTTTACTAGGCTAAATCTTTGAGAGATGTAATCGCTATCACTAAGGACTTGCTCAACATTCGAAACATGGAGGTCGAACATTTGCACGTTGACATGAACGCTATGGAGAAAAGTATAAAAGAAGAACGCGAGAGGCATAATCTGGCTGTGCAGCGTTTGAACGAAGCCATGACGTAAGTAAACAACCTAGAAATAATATTCGGACTTTGGAATACAACGCATTTTTCGGTGCCCACCTCCTACCGTTTCATTCCTATATTATTATTGCATTACAGACTGAACGATAAACTGAAGAAGGAATATCTCAACCAAATGGAACTATTTAAAAGGTTACGGGAAAAATTCAGCGAAAAAGTTTCCATTCTGACGACGGAAAACCAAAATTTGAAGGAGCTTCTCAAACAAAGAGACGCTTGCTCTGAAGATGGTATTTCAACTTCATCTATTGTGAACTTGATTTCACCTGATGATCAAAATTGAATTTGGGAAAAAGTTTGAATATTAATAATTAACTACATTAAGCTTACAAGGAATCCGAGTTGGTTCATACAAGCGTATTTTTGTTTAAAAAAATAAATTTCTCTAGACGTGTTTTTTTTTTGCACTAATTACTTTGACGTGCTTGTTTTTCATAATTAAATTACGCAAAAGTGTCGCCCTAGGTTAGGAAATATTTTTTACTACAACTTGTAGATGGTTTGGACTTGGGAAAAACGTGTTTCCAACAGGATGGAGCCACAGCTCACTCTTCAATGGCTGTTTTGAGGGAGCACTTCCTGGGGCGCCTCATCTCGATATAGGGCGATTTACAGCGACCCGTCCCCTATCCTTTAGATACATGTGCCTTTTTGTGTGGCTCAAGTCCCTTATTTACGTCATACGTCAAACATCCGTGCCGATATAGCCAACATACCCACCAATATATCCATGCCAACACGTCCATGCCATGGCAGACGTCCGGAAGTGGATTTCAAAGCCTCGTGGAAACTAGCTTTGATAAGAAATCTCTTAACAAAAATAAATATAATTTTTTTTAAAGATCTAAAATATATAAAGTTCTATTGCGTTTTGAAAAAAGAAGTCACATCCTCTATTTATTTAATATTTTTTTTTGATCACTATGGCACACCTGTTTAGTAATATAAAAAAAAATTCAGTTTGAAGTCCAATGTTGAAAAAATCCCTCCTCCATAGGGGCCATGAAGAGCTTTTACAAGGTTTACAAAAACCTTTTTAGCATTTGATTCATCCGCTTTCTAAGGTCATACGGTCCAGGCATGATTTTCCCCTTACTTTAGAAGAGAGATCAAATTAGTACAGGCCTCGAGTAGTCCCAGTATAATTAAGCTGCAATCACAACCTTTTGTCTTGAAGTTTTCAGAAACTGTATTCAAAAATAATTCAATAAGCAGAGGGAATTCTTAGAAAAATCTCACGACCCGATCTTCTTTATCTTAAACTAGATATCATTGTTTTTCTTAGTACTACCTCGACTCCGTCACTTTTTTTTCAATATGCCACAAAAGTACCTGAACATTTGATCCGTCCCGCCTACCATTAGATTCAAAGTGCACAGTAAGAGGTTGATGTGGGAGGATTTCATAGCTGTGAATTCATGGTAGAGAGTTTTAATGTGGTTTTAAATGCTATTATATCCATTATCAATAATAATACTTGTTTTGTCTTATATCTGTCTTTGTAAAATAAAGTTGGCTCCGATTTCGTACGTATGTACAATGAAGTATTTACAAGTAGAATATGAAAATAGAACAGTATTGAAACTAGCTAGTAGGCCTCATTTTCTCACTTAATATAAAATAATGAAATTATCATTAATTTAATCACTCGGCTTCACGAAATAAGCGTCTTGACGTAGTGGCTGCGTTAGGCTTTATTTAGGCAGACTCCTTAATGGCAGTTCCGGAAGGAGGAGAAGAGATGTGGTAAGTACTTTTAAGAAATTCAGGACCGAAATGATACTCCGAATTCACCGTAGGATACGAGAAAGCCCCATTTGAGTGGAGCTCGATACTATTTCTACTCCCGTTCGTAACGCGTTCAAAATCAACCCGTAACTTGATTATAAATATTTACACTCTTAAACGAGTTCTTCGCTTACCTATATTAAAAATATGACCACAATTGCACTGATTTCACTAGTAGTTCAACTGTTGGATAGAAATTTGAGACTAGGGGAAGAGGGTATCCGAGATATCGACGGTGAAGGATTGTGGTGTATATCGCCAGAACTGTGCCGTTTCACTTTGGCCCTGTGAAAACTGTTTCCTCTCGAGACATACCCGCTGTTCAAGTAATTGTATTGCAAATGTTCTGGACGGATTTCGAGTTTGGGCATGCGTCGTGGTGCAATCGGCGTGTTTGGGTCCAATCCTAGCCATTTTAGCACAGTTTGAGGATTTGCTCCCACGAACAACCTGCAACTGGAATGAGAAATACATCTTTGGAAATTACCACATTTCTGATAATTAATTTTTCAAACTGCAGCCACCGCATCGTACCTTATAATGTCCAAAGCTGGCTCGGTTTGTGTTTGGGCGTCTACTAATTTGTATAAATGGTCGTGGTGCCCTTTCCATATTTCCGGGGGCTGAGAAGAGGATCTTAGTATTTCCGTTGAAATTCCGTGGTTAGAATAAGGCAAATTGGGGTTCGAATGAGCCGGAAGTGGATATGGATAACGGCTTGCTGCCGTACTCGTGGCGCTCAACTCCTGTAAGGCGTGAATAGCGTTCCTCACCTGGGAACAAACACGAAATTTAGAACAACACATATGTGATAGGCGACCCTTGTGATTAAGTGGAACACAAAAGATGGATCGTTGGGTTTGTTGTCGTTAACCATGCATGAAAAGTAATATAATTGTGTTTATTACACAACATAAATGTCAATGCTTTTAATTCAACGTGAAGCCAGCCAAGTAATCACTGCTAGTCCCCAATTGTGGGCGTTGTCCATTATTGGGAACGTATATAAAGACAATATTTTGTTAATTTTTATCTAATATCTATAAGATCCGCTATTAGAAGAGACATTTCTAGTTCTTTCGCTTTATTTTACTGTTAATGATGATTGTGATGATATTTCAACCATTCAGGTACGTAAACTTTACGCCCCCGCAAATCCCTCAGCACAATACGATTCTGGGACAAAACAGGGAAAACTAAGGTATCGGGCTGCTTATTTCGCTTCGTACTTTGCCTCTTGTCCCGAACCAACTGACCTCTTGACTTAGTGTAGCTACGTGTTGATGAAGCGATGATACTTGATTATTCAGACGGTCTCGTGCTCCATCTGAGTTCTGCCTCTCCCTGAATCATGAATACATTGGTATCACTGCTAAAAAATAAAGTTGGAAAAAACACGCACCATTCATTCTACGGCCAGTGGGTGGAATGACCCCACGGCAATCTAAATATAAAAACTTCAGCTAAGGAAATGTGTATGATCAAATTCTTTTAGCCATAGGTTTGGAACAGGCAGGTCGTTGAGGTATTTTTTTTTTTTTTTGTAGCCTACTGGGAGGTCATGTCATTATTTGATCATCGGTCAAGTTCGGTCTACTCTGATATTTTAGACACTTCAACTAAGTCTGGCTATATTCCTGGCTTAGTTGGATAACATTAGGTATATACTATGGCATTATGGTCTCACTCTCTGCCTCTTTATTTTTCAGGTTTGCATAAAGTTTGGTTTAAGTTTTTGACCTCTTAAATATGAACAACTAGCAACTGCTAGTGACCGGTAGTACGATGGAGTTGCGTACTATTTTCCAATGGTTAGTCAAAAACACGATTGTTAACTCCACTACCATCACGAAAATTCACCGGATTTTAATGGCCTACCTCTCCGCCAATACGTGAGCTTAAATGCTTAGCGATATTACTTACCGCATGAACTTCCTGGTGCTGTCAAGCGGTGACCTGTGAGGCGACGCAGGAGAATTTTCCCCTTCGTCAGCAGCATTTTCGTCGTCTTCGCTTATAGAAGGCAGCGTCAGTGAAGGCATTCCATTAATTTCCGACTCCTAAGTGTTCGAAGGAAAAGAACCTATTTAGCGGGATATCTATATATTAAGAATCGCTTCATTCTGCGTGCAGGTGTACATTGAGTAAAGTAGAAAACACACGAGATAAAGAACCGGAGATCATAATATGAAGGATCCCTTTTGTGATGGAATTTATCCACAAAATCGAAGGTAATAATGTCAAATAATCACACTGATTTTGGCGACATCTTGGAACATTGTTATGGCATTTATATCCCGTTCTTAGGGGAATAGGTGCCACCATTTTCGGTTACCAGATTGGTGAGATATACTTTAAACCGAGTCGCGTTTAAACCTACCTCTGCCTCATATCCTTCTCTCATGTTGTACGTCAAATCATGTTGAATGTCTCGAGCGAACATTTGCTGGTACTCGGGATATAAACGTAGGACTTCGATGAGGCCTTGAATGTGAACACATTTCAAATCACAGTAGGTGAGTGCTTTTACGTCACAACTTGACTTAACAACCACTTCCATACTCCCGCTCGCAGCTCCTTGTAAATGGAGGTTGATGTCACAACCTACCAAATCGCCTTTTCCTGTAAGGTATACATGTACTTCTTGAAACGAACATTAAGCAAACAAGTAATCGGTTCGCCACGAATACGAATCAGTAGGTATCCATTTATTGGAAGAGTTGAGGTATTTTTTCTCACCTAAAATTGCTACTACCATATCGTCTTGAACAACTTCCATCGATCCGTTGCAAAGGTAATAGAAGTACGGTAAGGCATCTCCCTTATGAATAAGATATTCACCAGGGGCGCAAAAATTGGACTTGATGTGGAGGGATAACAGTTTAAGGCACCCTTGGGAGGCTGATTCAAATATAGGTAGTTGGAGTATTTCGCGGTGTAAATGCATCGATACGTCTCCCCTCAGCTCTTCTGGGAATTCCCTAAGCGTCTGTAAGGAAAAAAATGAAGAGAACATGGTACCCAAAGCAGATCGGTCGACCAGAAAATAATTCTATAATTCAACCCACTTGATTGATGTCAATGCCATGATTCAGTGACCACATCGTTTGGAAATAGTCTTGCATTCGTTGCTTGAGAACATTTGGGATTTGGTGGAGAGTGAGAAACTCTTTCAGATCCCGCCATTTCGTTTGATACAGCGAACGCCTCAAATACATCCTTTGGATTATGGCAGTGACGTTACCAAAAACTACGGCATGCATCAATGCTGTAAACAAAGATGAGTTACAGCATGTAGTCGGAGTTGTTCTTACTGACCAAAAGAGATATTAAGATTGTACGGTACATACACCTATAAATAAGTAGATACCGCATTGTCACATCAACCCACCTCCAATGAGCATCGTGATAATACTGAATATCTTCTCTGGGCTGGTATTAGCAGACACGTTTCCAAAACCGACGCTTGTCAATGAAGAGCATGTGAAATATAAAGCAGTGATGTACGATTCGGATCTTGAGACATTGTCGATGTCTACTTTTAGTCTTTCAGCTAACGTATGTATCCACCCTGAAACAGAAAAATGGTATGAGGATTAGGGTAACATTTAAAAGGCGAATGGGATCAATTTGAGGGCTATGGTTTAATAAGAGTCCTCTTCACGATTATGCGAGCTCATCGTGAAGCGTCACAACGTACGGCAGCTTGTTTTATATTTCGAATGACTGTAAAATTAACATACCAAGGTCCCAGTCGGATGGATTCTTCGCTCGTTCCTTTTCCGCAATTACGTACCACACGCAGGCCAACCAATGCGCCATTAGAGTGAACGACAGCATTAAAAGTGTCAAAATCATCGCGCTATATTGAGCGTATCTGTCCATTTTCTGGAGAAGGCGAGCAAGGCGAAGCAAGCGCGTCAATTTCAAAAGATGGATCTGCCCATGAGCAGCCTTGAAAGAAAAGGAGCGTTACACAGGTGGATTGTAGGAAATGAAAATAAACTTGACACTCAGAGTAAAGACATTGAAATACATTGGTACTTGGAAAGGACTTCTAGGACAAGCAAATGCTTAAGATAACCACAAAAGTACCCGTAGAATTGAAAGTTTCAAGGTGATTAGGTACATCATTACTCACTAAGCATAACGCAAAGGATGATAGGGGTGGTATCAAGTATAGAGAGAGAGAGAGAGAGAAAGGGAAAAGATTTCGGGGAATCAAGTGGAACCTATTAAAAAAAACAATCGAAGAGGCAACCGGTCGATTTTTAAATTCAGAGACTGTTCAGACAGCCAAGGATAACGACAATATTCGGTCAATATGAAGAAAGTTTCAAAGGTTATTTGCATGCAAAAAAGAGAAAATCCTTTCATGGTTATTTGGAAATAGAACGTCGTGCTTCCGGGCTTTTTGACTAAAACACATTCTGTTTTTTGCATTTACAAGTTTTTGGTTTGTGTAGGTGTGTTTCAAGACTTCCTTCTGGAATAATAGAACTTTGTAATAGAGGATATGTTACTGCGGTTATGACTATTTCTATAAATTTGATTTCAATAACCCTCAAAACACTAAATTGTATTTTACGCTTCATGTTCAATTGTATCCAAAAGTTCTTGCGAAAAAAGTGGACCGTACTTAATTCGAGTACCTTGCAATGGAATTAGGTACTTGTCGGGACAAATTTGACAAACCTCTTTAGAGGACCCTTCTCAGACGATCAATTTTACTAGGTAGGTTGAGCATGATTTACGAGTACTTGCCACCCAACTAAATATTTAGTCAACGCGATTTAAAGGGAGCACATAGCATTTAGCAAGATCAAACATTTACAATTTTGAATTTACATATCACACATGTATAATGGTAGGTGGGTACCTACCTAAAACAAGTCAACTGTGGACCGTTCAGCGACATCATGCTCTATTTGGTGTCATCGATAGATTATACATTTTCCCCTGAATGAAATGTTGTAGGTATATTGTGATAGTAATCATAGGTAGGTGGATGGATCCAGAAAAGAAAAACAATCAAGACCGCTCCATGTCCACAACCTACTCAGGCCGTTGTCTCTCAGAAAAATGTTCGTACATTTTATCCGAGTTTGTCCAGAATTCCTCTATGTACTGGATACGTGTAAAAAATTTAACATTGTGGAAAACGAATAATCAGACGAGTCCTGTGAAGGTCTTGACAAATATCAATCTTGATGCGATACTTTTTCTCGAAACACCCAGGTAAAGAATAAGAAGTACATTGAATAAAATATGTTTCCGAAGAGAAAGAAGTGGTGTGCTAAGGAATGTTGAAGTTGGTATAAAGGTTTTTGAAGTTTTACGCATCATACAGACCTCACCGCTATACACGTCAAATGCGTATAGAAGATCAAAAGGTATTGCAGCTAATAAATCTACTCCGAACCATCCTTTTAAGTAATTGAGGGCTATTGAGCTTGATTTCGATACAACTTCACCTTTCTTGTTGACAAAGGACGTTCGAAAATTCAAAATTATATCTGAAACAAACAACAAATTTTGAGGTAGCATGATAAACATTGTGATCACACGGGGATTACCAAAAAATTGTTTGCTATTATAGGTAATATCAGCTTAGATAGTTTACGATGACAATCGAAACAGGAAAGCATAGATAATGCTGATGAATAGACATACCGCATGCTGATAAAGAATTATTCAAGCTCAATTCCACGCCAGTAAACTAACGTCATAATTTCTTCGGAAAAAAATGTATTAATAAAAATAAAAATTACTAGGACCCTGCTTAGTTACTACTTTCCCTCTCTTAAGTCTGTCCTTTTATCAAGATGTTGAAGAAATGTGAATTTGGTACAAGTTACTGATTCTTTAACGGTTCGCTTACAACGTACGAAAGGTTGAGTACTTTAGGCTGAAGGAGACTCGTTGGATACAAATTATATAAATTTTTGGAGAACAAAATTTCCGTAGAAAACATCGCGAGCCTTACATGAATTAATTTGATTTATAACATGTTCGCTGCGGAATTGTTGAGCTCGTTTGAGCAGCTGTGCGGGAGTCATCTGAAATAGGAACGCGCCAGGTGCGTGCGCCGCATGTGGAATGAAATTCGAAGCGAGCTCCTAATCCAGTGCGGCTATAGCATGAGAGATTTACCTTGGAGTAAACTACTTGCACCGAAGTATTTCGTGTACTTAAGCGAAGCACTGAAAGAAATCTTGAGGCGGGAACACTGAAAACGATGCAAAATGGCAAGAAAACTCCAAACCAGATCCCTATTTTGGACTTATTATTTTGCATCTTAGCAACACCCCAGCTGACTCCGACGTTTACAGTACCTTCAGACTGTTCAAAGCTGGCGAGGGAAGTAGAAATATATTCCATTTCACTTTCTGGTATACTGGAGCAGCGATCTGAAGTGAAGGCTGCCTTCACGCGCCAGGCGCGTGCGACGCACACAGATCGGAACAGAGCTCACGCGCTGAGCGCGTCACCCGTAGCGAACGTGTTATGATCGAGAGGTGTTCTCAGAAATAATCAGAAGGAGAGCTCAGAAACTGGCAAATTTGGCGCGTAGAGCTTCCGCACCGCCATGTTCCAGCTCGGAAAAAATCATTATACCAGTCATGAAATATCCGCTACGAGCGCTAGTGGTTCGCAACCTCATCACTTCATCCGTGTCTCCCAGCGGAGCATCACGGACAACACTGTTCCTTCCTTATCTCATTTCTCTGATTTCAGGATTATGTTTACATCTGTTCTGCTGCTCAGACGTATTCATCTACCCTCACTATGAAGTGTTGAAACGCGCTCACTTTTCAATTTAGGTGTGTATTTAGTTTTTGGAATAATGGCGGCTCCAAACAAACAGTTCCCGAAGGACGGGTTGGTCATAATCTCAATGATGAAAGAACTCGGCGTCACAAGCTATGAACCAAGAGTGGTCAACCAAATGATGGAATTCGCTATTCGTAAGTCAAAATTTAAACATTCATCCAAATCAAGTCATTACTTTCATTTCAACTTTCTATCAAACTGCTATAATTTTTTGTATGATTAGGTTACGTTTCCTGCGTTCTGGACGACGCTAGAGCACTTGCAAATCATTCCAGCAACAGGAAATTGATCGACAGTGAAGATGTGAAACTTGCTGTGATGATGCAGCTTGAAAAAGTGTTTACTACGCCGCCACCTAGAGATGTATGTTGTGCTCATTACCGTCTCCTATTCCATTTTATGAGGTTAATATCTTGTGAGTGATTACATGATAACTCGTCTGTCTGTAGTTGCTGTTGGAGGTCGCCCGATCAAAGAATAGCGTCCCTCTTCCGTTGGTTAAACCTCATTGCGGCATCCGGCTTCCTCCAGACCGTTATTGTTTCTCTGCTTGTAATTACAAGCTTAAGAGCAACGCTAAACCCGAGAAGATCCAACAAGTGGACAAAAAGGTAAGATTTCCATTAGTAATTTCACTGGGGTAACTCAAACGGGAGCATGTCCAGATAAGAGAATGTTCATGGTGAGATTCGGAAGTTCGCTATGAAGGTTTTCTTTTTTATGTTACAACGAAATCTCACCCGTCCTTCTCACCTCGTTCGGGAATTCATTTTTCTTCCCTCGTAGAATGTTCAATTCCCAATATATTTGTTATTAAAATCCAGTCCCTTCAATTTCTCTCCCATACGCTGTATAAAGTACTGTTTGATTGGTACAAAATTGATCAAGATAATTTTCATTTACAGGGCAAGTTCGGTATAGGTAGCTCTGCGAACGTCTCGGGGTCGATAAAAGTCTCGAAAGGACCCAGCAACGTTTCTGTTGTTAAACGGCCTCCTAATATCCCAAATGCGACTCGAGCTCAACCATCCACTCCGGCTACTGCGAAGCCAGTGTTGAAGGTCGTAGAGTGAGTATTTTTTTAGTTTAACCGAAACGTAGTTTGAAAAGCCATAAGCTAACGGGTTTAGGAAGAGCCTTTCAGTCAGAATATTTTCATCTCCTCTTAATGTATGTAATATTTCAGGTCCTACGGAGGTGAGTGGGTAATGAGCGGCCAATCACCAGTTGCGAAAGCTATGATTCAGGTGCCTGGGCAACAATCAGTCGAGGTCAAGATTGAGCCTCAAGATTCTCCTTCTGACAATGCGAACAAGAGAAAACGAGAAGACGAATAACCTTCCTAAAACTACCAGCTATCTTGCTAATAAAATTAAGTTTCATAAATTCACTATTTCTATCAACGAATTGGAATTGGGATTGGGATTGGGATTTCAATGTGTTAAATAAACCCCAATCATGGAATACAACACTTTCTCCAGTATAAAATTGTTGTTTGTCCCATAAATGATCATGCCATCATGTAGGATTTTATGTTTCTGTTTTGTCCATTCTTATTGAAGGCGAAAAAGGGAAACAGATACTAAGATTAAATTACTATGAATGGGCAGAAAATCGACAAATTTAAATGATTCTACCTCAGCTTGTAACGGAACTGATCATTTTGTTCCCATCCTGTAGCTATTGTGAGGAACATAAGCATACTGGTACTGGAATCTTTTCTCAATAGCGGGAATATTGGTGGTTTAAATACGATAATTTTCCTTTTTGGAGGGTGCTAAATATTTCAAGTTTTAGGGATAGTTTGTTTTCCATTAACTCAGAAAATAAACTGAATTTTATCCTTCAAATTCTTGGGATTTTGTTGAGTGGAAATCCTTTGCTGACGAAAATCTCAACATTAATAATTAACCAATTTCAACTTGTGGTTTCGGTAATGTTTCACTCCCATTCACAATTTTGGCGTTACTATCCTAACCGAAGGTGTTACGGTCAGGGTGGACCAATAAATCTCATTTCGTAAATATGTTAATAGGAGGCAGTTGTATCATCACAACTCAAGTTGCTCTAGTTAATAATCCCCATATACACATGAAATTTGAGTAAGATCAACAATGCAACTTGATGAGACGGGGAAAATTCAAGCGTGGGTCTTGACGTAGAGCCGTCTGAAGATGAGAACATTTTTGAGAAAAACGATAAAGCGAGAAAAAAGACAAACTTCCATAAGCGTGGGGTTCTCAGGGACTCATTCAAGACGAGAAATACTCTTAGTCGTGCTTACCATATTCTAGTCCACCAATACACGTATAATGTGGGTGTCCGAGTAGGTCAGAGAGCGTAGGACACATTTTGGTAGTGCCAAAATTTGGAATATGCTTTCGACGACAATGGAAGTATTTACAAGCAAGAACAATGAACGGCATGCAAAACAACTACGGAGCAAGCGATGAAGGAATGTGTAATTCTACTCTAAATAATAAATTGAGATATTCACCTACAATGAAGAGCGATTCAACGACGACGTCACTGACCATCGACGGTCTGTCTAAGCTGACGAAGCTGGCGTTATATGGGACAACGATTGCAACGTAGAACGTGGCTATTAGGATGAGCCAATCCCAACAAGTTTTAAAAACACCGTAATGCGACAATATGAGCCTAGATTTTTTTAGAGCGGCCGTTTTGTACTCGGGTAGCGTCTGATTTTCCCCATGAAAAAAGTGACAACGTATTGATTGAATGTTGCTATTAAAATTAAGTAATTTCGCCAGTATTTTTATGTACTTATATGAATTAATGAGCCATTTCATATAATGCAACTACTACTGACCAAATTTTGGAAATTATTATTTTGACGCTTACTTACATGCTTGGTACAAAATTTAAAACGGGTGGTACTTACATCTCTCACATTATTTAATTTGAGCTTGGTGTGTTTAGGTTTGTCTTGTTTGTAATGGCCAGATAATTGATATAAAACTGCTCTACTTCTCCGCCTTCCATAGTTGACTCCCGCTGGAGCATCGTCAGTGTCTAAACATCCGTTAAGTTCTGCAACAACAGAGGCTGATCTAATAGTTATACTTTGAAAAAATTATACTTGGGATCACCTGAAAAATTCAAAAGAAGTTGAGTTGTTTGTTTTGATGAAAAATGTCACTCAAGGGTACCACAAGAGTTGACAAGGGGAAGAAAGGAAGGAAAGTTGTAAGTGCACGTGTTTTTCAATTCTGTATGAGTCCATAAGTAACGGAATATTTTTAGACATAGTAGGTAATAACGGTATTTCGGACAAATATCGGCTTTTGGGAGCCAGATCTATATTCTCAACTGGTAGATCTGTAAAATGTTTAAATTTAAGGAAATTAATCCAAGTAAAGGTTGTAATTACGCCAAGAAATGAATGCTAATTCAATCGCTTAAAATATTTGATTCATTAGATCCCCGTTCCCCCTGGTAATTTGAGTTCATTTATCGTTTCTACATCAATGGTTGTGCTGGGGAACGCCTAAGAGGGAAGTTTCAACATTGTTCGTTTATCATAGTTTTCCACTCTCATCTGGGTATTCTTGGTTAGTTTATCATTCTTATTTGACTGATACACTGTATGTGCGTGTCCTTTAAGAATAAAATTCTCCCGAAATATTTACTTTCTAATGTTTCAAGTGTGTAGATTGAAATTTGAGATGCCAGTCCAGCGTCAAAGAACCAAAAAAATGCTCTATAAAACCTGAATGCAAGTCGACTTGAGTTTTGGCCAAAATCAGAGATTTTCTGATCCAATTCCGTCGCTGGCTGTATCACACAGTACAGATTATCTATAGTTTTGTTTTTCAATCATAGACGTTTTCGTGTGAGAATGATTGGAGAGAGGGAGAGTGAGGCTAAATTTTTACATACCGGCATACCAACTCAAAATACAGATCCATCCGACAAGTACCTGGTGCCATATTCCTACGTCTTCATTTTGATTTTCAGGATGATGAGAAAGAAAAGGAGTTGATGCAATACTTGAAACGTCATCACTTCATTGATAAATTCAAAGATGCAGTGAAGGACATGATAGATATGGATCCCAACCTACCAAAGGACCCTGTGAAGTATCCTTGTACCCACTATAAATAACCTCGGTAGGTTATAATACAACATTGATGGTGATATACCAACGACCGTAACTATGTTTTACGGTACATGAACCATATACCTCGTACGTTCGCAATACGTATGCCACTAGTTATTTATTTATTTATTTATTACCCATGAACGGGACATGTGTAATAAATAAATTGCAACAATTCCAATCATTATCAGAGACTTCCAATGTCTTTCTCCTCTAAATTAGGGGCAAGGGGCGACTATCAAGTTATTCCCGTGCGGGTAAAAGGACGCACCAACGTCAACACCTTCCCGGTTGGATTCTGACTGTAAATAGAGCAGTACCGGGGTTTTATCGTCTCATTTCAGAATTTGAAGGTTTTACATAACAAAGTGATGGATGTAATCGACGACCAAAACCACAACTTGAATCGTCATTCGCCAACCTCAATCTCAGACAGGTGCAGTCGTGCGTCAAATTGTGTACAGAACCAAACTGAAACAAAATGGCAGAAGTTTTTCTAAAATTAAAAAAATATCCTAAGAAATAAGAGGTGCCTCCCATGTGACCTTCTGTAATTTTTATTTCATTCACCCTGGGGAGGAGTTGATGACTTCTAACGGGAAGGGAATGAAAGGAAGCACGAGCTCTCATTCTCATTTCGTTGGAATGAATCAGCTTCTGAAGTGGATGTTCTGGTTAATTTCCCCTCAACCAACGGCTGTAGTAAGTCAGCACTGCAATTACCTATACCGACTGCCGGTGCAATCACTGCTTTGTGGATTCCACCGATGTTTTTGTTCAGGAAAGTAGACAAAGACCATTCGCAAACTTGAAAAATGGAACCAAGAGCTTCGTCTGATGGTGTATCCAGGCTGAAAGGGATCGTACACGACAGGTTCTAATGACCGCCAAATTACTGCAACGTAGGATCATCTTTGAAGTGGGAGGATTGTTGGAGCTTGTCATCGGTATTTCCTGGAAACTTTCAGTTCGTCGGACGCGCCTCATTTATATTACTTGTTGGATTGGTAGGCGCTGGTACTGAGGACTATTTTATATTACGACAAGTTTAAACAAACGTCTGATCTGACACCAGTCCTTAACGAGGAAACCTTAGGTACATCAAGCGTCACATCGATTACAACAATAAAGAAGCGCGTGAGGTTGAAAGGGACTTGAGAATGACACGCAAAGCAATAGCCAAATTCGAAGAAGAAAATGCCATCCTCAAATACCAACTCGACCTGTACGAGCCTTCGGGCGACGGCTCGGGCTCTTGGTCAACAACGTCAAGAGGCCGGGAGGAAAAGCCCACCAACAAAGATACACAAGAAAGGAAGGACAAACAGAACAATTCGAAAACGGGCTGATTCAAATGCGGTGATAACCGCTCAAAGAGGGTCCTAAAACCCGCTGGTATGCAATAATTGGTCACTGGATTACCGAACTTATCATCATTATAAACTCTATCCAGCTGTTGTGATCTCTGAAACTGATTCTTAGAAATACTGGACCAGAGTCTGAAAGGTCGTAGTTTAGAAAAAATTGAGAATCGTATGAGTGTGAGCTATATTTGACGTCTGACCGCGATATTCGCTGCTTCATGGCAACACGGCTGACTCCCCCTCCTTCAAGTCTCGGAGGTTGTGCGGTTCTTGTCTACCCTCTTATTTCTCGCTTGCCGTCTTCTGCGAGGCTTTTCTCTCGATTTTCGACATGGTCCAAAGAAATAAAGGGGTAATTAACCGAAAGGAAAATAAGTTTTTAAGCGAACAAACCACCCAACACAACAATTTACCCAAGGGGAAAAGAAGAGAGGATGTAATCAACAAATGAGTAGCTCGATGGGGTAAAGTGGTCGGAGCAAGGTTTTTTGACGGGCCAACGATGAGAAGGGAAATGAACGCTTGCTGTAGGTTTCTAAGAACCCCAACCGATCGGAACTCTTTGATCCGAGTTTGATTGAATACAAATTAGGCGAGCTGAAGCTGGATAAATAAAACTTGATACAAAATCCTTAGCAAGTTTATGTAGGTTTGATAAAGCGTTGAAGAAAAAGAGAGACACATTTATAGAAGACTTTGTAAAAAGTGAATTTCAGTTCTTGCACAATCTGGTGGAGTATACGAAAGTGCTGTCAGATGCTTGGGGAGGCACATACGGTAGTTGTTTATGTGGAGGTGGAAACAACGAACCTCCGATACCGAGGTTTCTTGTGAGAGACGTTCGGCCCGATACACCTGTTAAATCCACGGAGGAAGACGAAAAGGAGGGGGAAGACAGTGAAGTGGCTTTCGTTGAAATGACAGCGTTTGAATGGGAGATGTCTCCTGAAGATGAGGAGTATGAAGGAGAACAAGAGAAAGAAGCGCTCGAGGAACAGGTAAGGTTGTCTTCCGCCCCCCCTCTAGTAGGCCAGTTGGCCCATGGCGTAAAGCATGCAGTGTACACCTATTAGCCACCAAACAACACAAGTAGCACACTCGAGCTATAATTAACTGAACAGGAACAATAGGCGTACTCGTATTAGAGTAGAAATACGCGTCCAACGTTTGTTTTGAACGGGTTATTGATTTGTCATAGTCATTTGAGTGGTTCACCCCCCCCCCCCCCTCTTCCATTGTATTATTACCTCGAGGTTTATTAGAGTAATGAGGACCCTCGCCTCAGTTCATCTTGCTACTCTGGCATCGGTTTATCACTAGTCGTTCATTCAAACATAGGTCGTGCTAAGGTTACTTTTGTTAAGGTTACTGAGTTTTCCTTCTTCTAACTTTTCTGTTCTTCTGAATATGGGTGAAACAAGCAAGCCACAAACAAATGGATTGGGAGCTCAGTGAAATAGCTCAAACAATGGAGAATGAGAATTTGTTTTGAAATAATGTAACGCTGGGTCTGGGGACGGGGGGTTTGAAAAAAGCTGCTCCTATAATGTATACTTAGGTTATTTATAAATAAGATACTTATATTGTTGATTATTGGGGAATTCGAGAGGAGAAAAATATGAAGATATAAAAGTATCGCGCTCGTACAGATTCTCTGCCTTGTGGCTGCGAACCAAAAAATGAATGTGTTGGTTTTTACAAAAATTTTGATGATGGGAACTCGTCGGAACTCTTAGTCGTGGTGTGAGTAATAATCCTACTTGGGAATCGATTCAGCATCATAAATTCAGCACAAATTATATCCCAAGCTCAAAACTCTGTTTTTACTACATACTTTGCAGGAATCAGGCTGACAATCCTGTACCATCCCTATAAAGAGTTAGTTGAGAATCGCCTGCACTAAGGGAACTACTTTGAGGAGGTATGCATTTTTAAAGAAATGTATAACCATGCATTCATCACTGTCCTGCTTCATTCCTTCTAGGAGTTCGAGGGTGAAGGCGAGGATCATGATGCAGAAGGGAACGGAATCACTGATGTGTTAGATGATGAGCCTGCAGAAGAGGAACAACTGCCTCCATCTGACGAGGAACCTTGTGAATGTGTTAAAGACTACATGTTCCCATTCCCACCGGATGAATATGATTTCGTCTTGAATTCCGAAGCTCCATGAATATCAATAGAGATGAATGTTATCACAGCTAACCTATTACCATATCATCAAACCGAGTGTCCTTCATTTCTTGCGGGATTCATTATTATGCGAATTCAAAGACACTAAAACTGTTACTAGGCTAAAAAGTTGCTCATCGACATAAAAATGGGAATTTTTGCGCGATTAACTAGGGTGAGAATCAGCAGAGATTGTTCACCGTTCGACGAGCTCCTTTCAAACCCTGCGACTAGTTTAATGCTCGTATGGAAGTCTGATTTAAAGTCCATTTTTTTTAATCTGTAGGTAAATAAATACTATAAACGTGGAATTGATTCTGAAGTTCGTGTATTCGGGTATAATGCGATGGATAACGAAAGAAAAATAACCTCTAGTGTACCAACAAATATGGATATTCCTTAGAGAACCAATTCATGGTTCTTCAAACCCAAATTTGAATAGATTTTTCACCTGATTATAGTATAAAACACCCTGCTACGTCATGACTGGGAACATGAGATCATCCAACGTGCCGAAGAGGTCAAGTTACCTCATTCATTTTACCAACAAACTTGGATAACTCCTCCTGGGCGAATTTCATTTGAGCCCAAGTGGGGCAGATGGTAGCTCGATCCCGAGCACTCCGGTTCGGAATTTCCTTAACTCACTGATAGAGCGGGTGGGAGTGATAAGAAAGAACCGGAAGTGGACACAGCACAAGTAGCGACCCAACTGGCTAATGATCTGAGGTTAATGATACGGGAAGTCGAAGAACAGATGAAAATAGCCAAAGACCTGCTAGAGAACCACTACAGACAAAAGTACGATTGGCCGGTACGTGTTCTCCGAAATCGCATTCTCTTTATTTTCTTTAATTTATTACAATGCAGCAGTGAACTGGTACGTTGGTACATACGTCAAAAACAGTGGGAGGTAGAATATTATTAACTCATATATCTATGCATTTATATAAGGAATAATTTGTTTCATGTACCTATAGGAAAGCATGAGAAGAAACTCAGCAGATGGTACTTTGAAATCTTCAAAGTCCTCTGGAGCTCCATCACCCAAAAGGAGAAAGAAATAAGTGTGGATTGATGTAAGCGTGAAATAAAGTTGAAAATAATGGATGATTTTGTATTATTAGGCTCTCTCTCTCTCTCTCCAGGTTCCCTGAGTCCGAGATTAAGACACGATCTTATGAGAAAACATAAGGGCGGGTTGAATGTCGGTTGGTAACAGTGAACCCTCGTTTATGAACACCTATTCGGTTAGGTACACATAGGCTTGAAGCAGTGGCCGCTGAAGGGAGAGTACGTACTAAATGCGCCCAGGTAGGCATCAACCAATCGCTTCTCGCGCGTCATGGTATTAAATTTGATGGCCGGGCTCGCTTCTCGTCAGGCTACGGCTTCAGTCTACCAATTAGCGGGCTTCCACCATTTATCGGTCATTATACAGTAGCTGGAGAATGAGGGCATTAAATAATACGTTCGTCAGGTAGAGGCAATTCCATTTTCAACATCCCCGAACTCAGACTAATCAATTTGTCCCCCAACGATGGGCGAGGAAGAATGATCGGCAAGACTCGGATTTAGAAGATAACACAGAATTAATTTCGTATCAGTGTCAGTGTCACATTCATTTGAATTGAGCCTATGCAGTGCCATTAAGTTAATCCAACTGAAACCAGGCATTGTGACTAACTAAACATAAACTAAATCAGGATCACTAGCGTTACCTTAATTGCATACTGGACGCTATCTACTAGTAGGCACATACTCCACCCTTCGTCTCTATACTCTACACTCTCTATACTCTACCCTTCCCAAGCTTCATTGAATATTCCTTCAGCTATCAACCTACGGCGAGTAGAAGTTGTGGGCTCCGTGACAATTTGGGCGCAATTATATGGTTGTCAAAAATAAGTTTTGAATGATGATATATTATTATAACAAAACAAGAATCATTTACCTGTGGGCGAAATGTCCTCATCGGAGTCATCACCTAGTTTGCTACTCGAAATATCTTTATGCGAAGCGAGGAATAGGACAACTTCCCGTTTTTCATTTTTGATGGGGACGATGTCCAAAAGGCACCAGAACATTTGGCCTGAAACAAAGAGAACGGGATTATTGAGTGCCTATCAAGGATAGGATATCAGTTCCACCAAGTGAAAACTACTCAACGACCGGCAATTTCAATTTAAAGTGTTGGTACATCGCAAGCCTACTCGCAATAACTCTCACGAGTCAATGGGAACAAAAGCGGATAGAAAAGTTATCAATCAGCTAATGAATAATGTAGTGTCGTAACAATGTATTGGCAAATTAGGCCTCCAAGGCAATAAGCATCATTACCCTAGACTCAACGATCGTCGCCTCTTCACCACCCTGGACATCCCCCGATCCACGAATCTTTCTGTATGCTTGGACAATACTAAAAATATGTTTGAGTGGGTCCGCCCGTATGGGGCGTGGGTTGCCGTATTTACCTTTTCTTTGACTACTCTCATCATTTCATGCAATACGGATTAGAAGGCTGAAGGAGGCTGACTTAGGCGGTCTAACCAGAGTAACCACCCTTAGGCACATGTTTCACTTATCTTTAAGTGCGAGGAATAATTTCGCAAAATAAACTCTCCTGAACTCCTCACTCACCTTCTCCCTCTTCGAAGCCCATAGTCACCTATTCAGCAAGCGGCCGCTTAATTAATTTTCCACGAAAATTAAAACCCTGTCGCGCGTTCAAACCTTTAGCCGTAGGCGCCCTCGCAGTAAGTAACCACAGCACAAAGCTGCTGGAGCGAAGTTTCAAACAATGCGAAAAATGATTTGAAACCGCAATATAATCAAAAGCTTAAAAACCACGCGGGAAAAGTAGGTCTATAATAGAGTTTTTAGAAGAATGAATGAAAACAAAAATATAAAAAATTAATAAATTTAAAAAAAATTAAGCAAAGCATCTGTCATGAGGATACAAATTGGATCAAAATTATTGGAGCCATGTTTGTGGTTGGGAAACGTCAGAGAAAATTGAGGGTTCTCAATTGTTCAAGATCACGATGCTTCTACAAGCTTTTGATTCATCTCGGGAACAAGGCAAACTTCGTGCGCAATGATTGAAACACTGATTTCCCTCAAGGCATGACGCTGCTTACCATTTTTTTTGTAGAACTGAACTTCGAGTTTCAGTTCAGTTTTAGCTTGAAGACTATGATCAATCATCTCTCTGTCATCTTCATTTGTTTCCGGGCCGTAGAGGAACTTGCAAGCACATGATTTCTGCATGATTTGCGCGCGGGGCCAGCCAGTCAACTCACAGAAGCCGTCCGAACAGTATACTATTGGGTAGAGGCTGGGAACTTGCGCGTTACCCAAAACGAAGTTACTATCTGAAACATAAAACCATAAAATCTCATGGAGCTTTATATTTTATTTGCCCTTGAAATGGCCGAAATCGATAAACACCTAGTCAGAGAATAAAGAGGAATCTTGGGAGTGATTTCGTCACGTGAATAATTTAGATTAGAATTGAGAGGAAAGTACCTAGTACGCTTTGAAGTTTTGGGAGGAGGAGTCTCAAATTATTCTTCAAACTGTTGAGCGTCAATTGGGGGTTTTTAGTCTCATTTAAAAAGTCGCCTATTTTGAGCTCTTAACCAAAATTGGTATCCAACCCACAAAAAGGCACATTTTTCTTCCTTTTATCGTAGGTATCTGAAAGGTTCTTCAGTGAAGTCAACATTTAATCAATTTGTGTGTGGAATCCCCGTCAAGGCCCTCCTTGTAAGGGTGTACCACTAAATATTGGACTAATTTCAAGCAGCAATTCTACAGCTAAGTTACTACAAAAATTCGAGATTTGCTTGAATCTCTGACCTTGTATCAGTACAACGTTTATCAACTTAGTATGTACTCGATGGAATAAATATTGAGGATATTGGAGAAATCATTGTAATTTTTTATCTTCCAAAAATAAAAGGATTTCATCTGTTCCGTTGTTTTGAAAATGGTCAAATTCTGAAATTGGGAATTTTTTGAAAAGTCGATTTTTTTGTTTTTGCGCAAATGTTGAGGGGGATTATCGACATGCACTTCTCAGTAAAACATGCCCAGCAGTTCTGCTGTTAGAGGAAATCACGTCGCAGTCCTGAAATACCTCAATTTAGTCGTAAAAATAAACGTGTTTTTGATTGGTAGGCCTGCGACTGCTACACATTGTTCTCGACTGCCGAGATCTCTGCCATACAGACCAATATCGATCAGGATTCGAGATAAATATTATTTGGATAGATGAAGTCATCATTCGATTCAGCATACAATCCTCGTTAGTATATCCAAAACCGTGAGGTTTTAAATTGAATTTTCTAGCAGGGAATTCAAGAACGCTCAAATAAATGATTTACCACCAACCGAGTCTCAACTCGTAAGAAGTTTTCTTAAGTAAGGCTTTGGCTTAGAGCGAATGCGTGTAAAAGTTATTCGAAAGATGTTTTCTTCCCCTCACGATGAAATATAGATCATCATACAATTCCACTCGGCTCCACGTCTTCAGTGCTCGAACGAGGTGGGAAAATGCAGCTCAGAGAACATCGGATACTCAAGGCTCATCACGTACTCCCAGATTCCCACCGGTAAGAGAAACGCCTAGCTCAGGTGAAAACTTGGTAAAGTTTGTGGAGAAAATGATGGGAACTCCGCTGATAAGCTTTCTCAGAGCCGAGGAGAAAAACCCGGAGGGTTCACTGCAGAGTCAAGGAGAAAATCGGAAATTGCAGAAATCCTATTGTTGAATCCATTCTTTGAGAACGTCAGGAGAACTTTCTATGATAGAGCTTGAACCACAAATAAGGAGATGAGGAGAAAGAAGCTGAATGAAGACGTGACGGAAATGGAAGAGAAGAAAGAAAAACAATAATTCTTTCGAGGCTTAGGATTAGGACAAACCCTTCCACATAGTTTTTCTGCTGTAAAATTCTCAACAAGGCAGTGTTTCCGTCTGTTTGCCATATCATGCAAATTTTGGTTGATTAGTCCTTGATTAATCCACCGATATACTATCTTTTCTTTTGTATTTTAATTCGCAGTTTTTTTTCTTCATATGATTTCCGATGCTTCATTAAGATCTGTTTGACCAGATAATATCTGATGATTATTTAGGCCAAAATGTGCAATCCACTCTTGAGCCATCCAGTTTGACCAGCAACAAAATTTGAATTGATCAAAAGTGGATAAGTGGTTCAAAGACACCTGGGAGAGTGCAGAGGTTAGAATGTAAAGCAAAGGATACGTTCCGCTCAAAAAGTTGAGAGCAGGATCCATGGAGAGGCGATTCCTCATGACCATCCCCACCCATCAACAGCATGGGATTCGTACCTATTGATGGGAATAAAGAGCCCAAATATTAAGTAGTAATTTGCATCTATTTAAAATTTCATGCCCTGCATCCTTTCCTGCATTTGCTATTGTATCTGTGTGAGTAGATAAAATGACTATCCCTTATAATTACCTGACGTTATATCAATATAAATCATACAGATAGGAGAGGGAGAGAAAAAGAGCAAATAGGACTCAGAAATAGCAGTGGGTCGAGAGAAAGGCGTACGGGTAAAACACAATCAGGCGTCCCCAACAAATCACCCGCCGTCATCAATCTGGGAGTTCGCGGGAAGTGAGGTTGTAGACCCCCCTCCCCCCTTACCACCTCACACTCGATGTACCGCTTCCTCCTACGACATAAATCCACGTTACGGCTTCTCATAGTCCGGAAAGCAACGTCAGCTATGACGCTCCTGACATACGATGACGTGAAGTCCAGGATCTTCCCGTCCGCTCTTGGTGTGAAAACGTTCAATCTATTCTCCAGTTTCCCGATGAACCGGGTCTCTGGGTCCTTAGAGAAGATGAATGTTGGCTTTATAAGGTGACATCTTAAGCCGCACAAGGTTTGTGGCAAAAGACACCTGGACGAAGGGTATAAATATGGCGTTAAAAAAACGTGCCAAATGATGCTCTTACGCCTCGTTAATTATTCTTACCGTTAACCGTAAATTTAGGTTCTTTAGACAAACAATTAAAAGTAGGCAATTAAGATGTTATAAAGAAAATTCAATAATGCCAATAGACGCTCTTTGACCTTTGGGGAGCGTCAGAAATGAGTAAAAAATGGTACCTCATCCACAAGGGATTTGAGGAGACCGGATCCTAAACTAGTTTGCGCCATATTGGAGCCTTTTTTGGCCCAGACGATGGACATTTGAAACATAAAATTGTAAGTTTGGGAACGACATATTTTTTACTTCAGGGTCGAAACGAATATATTGTTTATTATTCAAATAAAAATTATGAACCGAAAAGGATTCGACCTTTTGCGGGTTGCCCCAAAACAGGAGAACTGAGAATTTTATTCGAATAAATCAAGCAATTGTAAACCATCGCTCGGGCTTACCAAGTACCATGTAGTACAGATAATTTCTCCAACAAGAATCAGCAAGGACATCCAGCCATACGAAAGCAGGTTCCAAGCTAGAAGGAATATATTGCCAAAATTTAATTGAAAATAATATCCCACACGCCTAGATCGCCAAAAATCTCGAATATCCATCTTTCGAAATACACATTTTGACCCCTACCCCAACCTGGTCCAACATGAGCCGGAAACGGGACTTTGGCTTTCTGCATGAAAACACAGGTTGTTGGTTCAAGGAATAAGGAACCAAAATGGGTTTAAAACTATGAACCATTGCAAAATGAATTGAAAGCGTTTTTATAATGCTAGACCTATGTACCCTATCATTTGCAAACGAATCTCACGAATTCTGTCTACTGGTATTTGGTGGCATTTTTAGCATCAAGGGTATGTCGGATTGACAACAAAGGCAAAGGGGCCGCTGAGTCCTCTCAAGTAGTCCGTACAAGCAGAAGTGGATTCGCTAAAAGGCCTCCATAATTGAAAGATCTTCGGCCGGGTAAAGGATGAGCCATTTTCCCTCGGCTGAGACTAGGAGTAAAACGTTCTTCCTTTCGCCCTTAATGAAGTTATTTTTCTCAGTACAGCAACAAGAGCCCAGAGGATCTTTAATCGCTAGAGGGGAAGCGTGAAAGTTTTGGAGCTGCTTTGTGGACTTCATCGAGGCGATCCCTTTGATATTCAAATTATATGGAGTTGTGCTCAGGCAGTTACCGCAGACTTCGTTTGGGGCATGTTTACTTACATACAGTAAATTGAAAAAGCAGATAATTACTTTTGTAGCTTCGTAGATTCATTTTCAGGGGCCTAGAGTATACTTACTCGCACCCCTGCCGCACTAAAACTTCAGGCATCGTCGTATTATGGGGTCATAAACCTCACCTAAATCTATCAATAGGCACTCTAACCTACTTGATACACTCTCAGCAAGAGTGTTGTTAGGACGCCGCTGCTATTGTCTAGTATGGTTCACCTCACAGTGGTCTATTATTCTCTCCATTGAATAATACGATTTTACCCTCACTTAACACCTCGAAGAGACTAACAGTCGAACCCGTTTGGATTAGTGTGGTCAATCACAACTCCGCAAGAATATTATGTGCTAGTTAATTACTAATATCTACCAAAGCTGCTTTTCGTGGTCCCAAAAGATGTGTACCAAATTGTAGCTACCCACGTTGAGTTGTATTTCATTAATTCAATCAAATCCTACTACAAGTGATGTTAACCCTAACTTGTGGCGATTGGCATGTAGACACGTCAAAATACCAAATTGAATTTTTTTTTACAATCCCATTTCCGGTGGGCACCGATTGGTCCGGAACCCATTTTACTGAGTTCAGCGTCCGAAATTCAGTGGAAAACGGTAGCCCACATGCATAGCTTTCGAAAATCGAATTTCAAAAAACACAATCTTGTTTACCCCTTTTCCAAATTTGGGGCTGAAACGTTTTGAGGGCCTACAGGAAACAAAAAATGTCCCTGACCAAAATTCCAAATTTTTATAAAATTATTTATTGCCGACAACAGCGCATGCGGGCGGATTTGGGTTTTTGATCAGGACATCTTTCCATCTCACCGATATGAATAATAAACAAATTAATAATAAAGAAAAATCTGCAAATTCTTACACACGGGTTGGTTATTTCTCGAATGGGGGAAACAGTGGGTGTGGCGGGTCCCAGACCCATTCCGATCGATCAGGGTCCAAAATTTAGTGGAATATGATACCCCACACGCCTAGGCACCAGAAATCCTGACACATACAAAATGGGTGGATACATACCCATTTTGACCCATAACTTCTTCCGGTGGTTGCCAATCGTTCTGGGACACACATCATTGGATTCAGCGTCCAAAATTTAGTGGAAAAACTATACCCCACACGCCTAGGTAGCAGAAATCCCGAAAAACACATATTCAAAATGGGTAATAATACCCAATTTGACCCATTACTTCTTCCAGTGGGTGCCAATCGTTCTGGGACTCCTGACCCAAATTTCAGATTTTTAGAAAATTTCTATGTACTACCAAAAAACGGCGCGGACGATGGACGGCGTACGGCGGACGGGACATCGACCTTTTTTAATCAGGACATCATGAAACGTCCAGAAAAAAATTTTGAGCCGAATCGGAGAGGTTGACCATTATCATGAAAACATAGGTTGATTATTCGAGGAATAACCAACCAAAAACTGAGCGGTGATTTCTAACTCCATATCTAAGATAAATACCGAATCCAAGGGCAGGTCTCAGCGTGCACTCGTTCGAGCTATAAGGTTCGCCGAATGATAGTAACTGAAATTATGGCAGGAGTAGGTTCCTTGTGTGTCTATTACTATTAAATCAACGATATTAATCAAATGGGTTCTGGTGCGGTGTGTGTATGTGTGTGCGTGTGTGAGTGTAGCAGCAAGGATGGTATGCTGAGTCATTACCTCGTTCATTTCAGTTTCTCCTTCGTTACGAGCTTGTCCGACTAATTAATCCCGGAGGAAGGAAACACGCAGCAGGTGATGCGGTTGGACTTTGTATTCAACCGACAATTTACGTGAACTTTCGCAAATGTGATACGACTTAGGTGATGTAAGTCCAGGGATGGAGTCCACTTTGAATGCAGATGAGCATGTTGCGAGAGGAGAGGATCCGCATCAAAAGGTAAGGCGAAAATGTTCGAGATAGGGACCACATAACCAAGTTTCCCGTGGGCCTATTTGATATAAGTATTACTCCTTGCATGTCATTACGGTTCACTGGGAGTTACTAACTACCAGTGAGCGCAGTTGAACGCGATTTGGTGAGAAGGAATGTAAAGTGATCGTCAACTCATTCACGGAATGCTCTCTCGTTTTCCAGGAGTTTTACTGCCCCATCGTTTTCCCTCCTTTTTCCATCCGTTTGCTTGAGCCCTTTCCTCGTTCGGATGGAGTTTTTGCTCATCCTAAAGCGTCTCAGACCCAAATAGACGGTAATGTTTCAAGAAGACAGTGAAAAACTGCCTGACAAGAAAAAAAGAAAACAAAAAAAAAAAAAAAAAAAAAAAAAAAAAAAAAAAGAAGAAGAAGGAGCTGGAAGAGTGACGAATTCCCTTCCGCCGGATTTACAGGAGTGCCTCGAGGGAATAGAGGCTATTGAGTGGCAAAAGGCGATCGTCTTCGCCTCTCTCAAAAAAAAGTTTACGGTTGACTAAAAGAGAATATACATAGAGTTGAATGGATGGTTTTTACAACTTATAGCCATTGTCGGTACCTAAAATATGGCTTATTTGGGGTGGCTCTCCTTGTTACACACTCAAAAAGGAACACAAAAGAGAGCCAATGTTTCTGTAGTTCTGTTGGGCAGATTCCCGCAGCATCAAACGCAAGTGGAAGTCCATTAGATCGCATTTTAGAGCAAAACGGTCCTATCCGATAGATACTGGATGCAACCCGAAATGCAAGCGGGGAAACCACTCTAAAATCCCCCTCTTGAACGAGACAGTGTTACAGTATTTCAATTACAGTATTCCTTAGCCTAATGTGAACCGCTCTTTTGCGTTGAATTTCTGCTCAGTATCATCATCAAACTACCGTAGTATACTAAACTCCAGAGAGGAATTTTAATTCGCGATGACAGCAATAAAATACGAGACGTTCTGGCCTCAGAAATAAGGGAAATGGGCTGGACCCTACTTGAGAATGAATCCAATATAATCCAAACTGATGTCATCTTCCTCGTTATGTTGTTGAACAAATCATACCGATAGGTTGACCAATGAGGTCTTTAATTACTTATAGCGACTGGTGAGTGTTAGTTCTGAACGAGTTTTCGTGTTTATACCTTGGACTAGTTCATTAATAGAATATCCGTATTTACGCCCGTGTTTACGTGTACAAGTACAAATCGAACGGACCAAAATAACAACAAACTCGTTTTTAACATTTTATTACAATATACTTATTAGTTTTTTGTTATATAATGATCCGATATATCCGAAATGTTTTCAAAAGACTCGATCCGCTTCCTAGTTCTGATTAATTTAAGTCCAGCCTTATTTTAGTCAATAGAGGCTGGATTAAAGTGAAACAAAGTATTTTTAAAATGGTTTTTCGAGATTTTTGTGGACCTAAGAGCGTGAGGCATCTTTTTTCATTAGATTTTAAACGCTGGATCGACTCAGATCGCCAACCTGCACTCACCGAGTGAAGATCATTTAAGTTCAAGTTCCAGCGAATATTCAACGAGAGTTCTAATACCCAACACCCTTCCTTTATCGTGAACGCAAATGCTTATGGGGAGTCCTTTCGACTGTTGGACTCGTACTGCAATTACTTTTGGGCACCCGCTCTATGGGCAATCATCTCTTTACTAACCTTTATGGTTGCTACTCACGATTAGGGTACTGTTTTAGGATATTAAATCATCTCATTTTCTCCAAAAACTTGGTCATGTAGGAGAAACCGAATTGGAATGCACTCATCCGTTCCTCCAACAATATCGGACAGGTAAATCTAAATTCTATTTTATTTATATGTAGGTATATATTTTTAAAAACTGCTGTTAGCGGTAACTTCCCCTTCTTCCTGGAGATTATTGCAGCAGCTGCCACTTTAGTTTAACTATAATTCCTCTCCTCTCAAGTGGTCTGCTAGTCGGCAAGCTATATAAATGATCCAACTGATATGAACACGAGAGATAAGATGTCTCCTGAATGGCGCACCACAATGGCACTAGGTTTCAACTTCTTCTTGAATTCTCATCCGATTTTCTTTCTTTAGACCTAATCTATTCCGTCAACGGCATTATTAGAGTCTAAACGAAAGGATTTAATTTAGAATAAATTGGCAGGTGAAAAGAAACAAGTTACCAGCAGAGATAGCGGAGTTAGTAAAAAAGCAGAGTGGCCGTGGCTGAGGAGGAGACGAATGGTTTGTCAACCTACTGGCCAACGCGGGAGCGGATTAAATGATCGAGGAAGTTTTAGAGAGGATTGGATCTCACTCCCATTCAGCAGTCGTCCGTCAAAATGACGGAATGACCTTCCGCGAAATAACCAGAACCAAAGTTCACTGGAAAGTTTGTTTCCCGAAGAATATGAAAGCAGTTTTATTAATCGGTGGAACGATTTAATGGTCCGATGGTCGTTGAAACGCAGTAAAGTGGTTCGAGTGGCGGGAAACGGTAAGTGGTGGAGGGTGCAGGGTTAAAAACTGTTGACACATCCTGATCATGACTGCTGCACTGCTCCGGACAAATGATTTTCATGACGATAGCGTGAAAACTGTTGAATTCGTCACGGTATATACTGTACACACAAAAAATTGAGCCCCCAACTTTCCTCCTCTTTGGACTAATATTTGACGTGGATGTTTAACGACGAAATAATAGGAAGAAATAAATGCAAACATCCGAACCCTAACACAATCCATTCCACCCTCAAATGTTTGACGCTTCACACTTCGATTGAAGCCAAAAGCTCGTTATAATAAGTAGTTTAAAATCCCGCTTTTCAATTGAATGGTTTGAGAGACTATAGTAATCTTGAAGGACTTGACCCCTCGGATACTTCTGTAGGAATAAACTAAATGGTGAACAAATGAAGTCCTTCCTTTCACTGA